>VZTZ01006655.1:0-51854 GCA_013400955.1 Drymodes brunneopygia | reverse complement strand
TCCAGAAACCACTCAATAATTTTAGATTTCTTGGTGTTAGGCATTACTTTCAAAAGCAATAGATAATCATTGTAAATTAAGTCTGTAGTGATCCTGAATTACTCTGCTGCTACAACCAAAATGAGCAAATTAACATACCTACTGAAGACCAAGCTTGCATTTCAGTGCTTGTTTTGTTCTGTTTTGTTTTGGGTTTTTTTCTGATGTGTTTCCTGTGCACAGGAGTGAGATTTTAATACCTAAGTGAATTCTATCTCCCCATCAAATTTAGATGAAATTGGACTCCAGCTGAAATGCTTAGCAGGACAGTATAAGCATCATTTCCTCAAGAAAACAGTCTACAAAACAGCTGAGGGAATATTGAAACTCCTTTACCCTGAGAGAACAAGTGGAGCAGTGATAACTCTTCAGCAATCACTACTTCAGGATCAACTGGAAACCTCTCCACCCTGGACTGGCACCCAGAGGAGATGTTTAATTGATTCCACTCTTCCCTTTTGTCTTGCTCAAAGGAGGGGTCAATGTTTGCACTAATTGAGGAACCATTGAAGAATTTCTGTTAAAAGCCTCGAAACTACAAAACCTATAAGCACTTTGTCTACTAGGAATACTGCTTCAAAATTGCCCTGATGGAGATTAATCAGGAGGTTAAAACATGGTGAAATGGTATGAGCATTTTCAGGGTCTCTCAGTTGTCACATTTGTTTTGTTCCTGCTTGTTTCTCTTAGCACTTCAGCCTAACAATGTACTTGTTTCCTCTGTGAGGGATGAGCACTGCAGAGAAAGTTAAAATAGTTTTGATAAATGTGTCTGAAGCTTTAAAAGCCTCTGACAGAATCTTGATTGAGTGTTCTCTAACAAAGGGCTTTTTAATATTTTTAAAATTATTATTATTATTTATTCTTCATTAATTTCTCCTACTTGATGTGTTCCATTCTACATTAGGACTCTACTTGGTCTCTGATACTTTATTTCAGCCATTTACCATCTGACTTAGAGGCTGCACCCTTGAGGACAATGTGCTTAGTTGGACCCACAAGAATATCCTATAAAAAAGATTATGGGAAACTGAGTTTTCTCATTGCAGATCCAAAGTTGTACCACAAACACTTCTATGAACCAAGGACCACTCTGAAGACTTTGTACCCCTTGGATCTCCTTCTTCCAATAAATCTGTGGTAGAGGATGGAAATAAAACTGATAAATCCCTTGCTAGCAAACAAAAAAAAAAAAAAAAAGTTGGACTTAAGTTGATTTAGTCCCCCTCTGGAAAATTTATATGAACAAATAATTTGCATTCCTGTGGGAAGTGCACTGGGCAGGAGGGCATTCAGCACGTGCTGATGGTGGGAGCAGTCCCAAAGAGGAGGAAAGAGTTGTGGGTTTGCTTTGGTGTTTAGGTTTGTGTCATGGCAACTTTATTATGGAAATTTTCATCCAAGAGAAACTGAATGACATTGCAGGAAGCTTGAAAAAAGCTAGGAGAATTCTGACACTGTTTTCCATGACTTGAACTTTCATTTTCCTTGTATTCAATTATGAAAAAAGCCCATATGAAAGCCTTTCACAGGGAAGCTGTGACATTCACTATTTTAGGTTGGTTGGTTGAAAGATCACCCTCATAGAAGTAATTTCACTCTGCTTTTAGATCCCAAGATAAAGCAGAAATCAATGTCTGTGCCCTGAATCCTCCCTCCCTCAGGATTAAGAGGGAATGGAAGAGGAAGAACAGTGGTATAATGTGATCCTGTCTTTGCTGAGGAAGCCAAAAGGGCTAAAGCACTTCCACTTTAGTTCTGACACATTTTCACCCTGGATTTCGTTTCTGGAGCACAACTATTTCCTGTGACACTTGAATCTGACCTGAGCTGGGGAAAGTAAGCAAATGGACTGGTTCCATCTCAAACAGAAGAGTTATCAAGAGTTTCCTAGAATGCTTCAAGAGAATCCTAGCTTGGAAAGACCTTTGTGTCTCCATCAATTATTAATTTCTATCCATTTTTTAAAAAGATAAGCAAGAACATAGGTAGCTGTTCTGCTATCCTTACAGAACAGCCAAGGTGAAATAGAGGAACAGTGAAAAGTAAGTCCAGTTGCTGCATCTGTTTTTCCAGAGACAACCACTCTGGAAGACTTGTAAATAAATATCATGCACAAGCTAAACAAAACAAAGCAAACAAAAAAAAATCTGAAGTTAAACAAAAATAGAAACTTGTTTCTTAACTATAACACCACCAACAGCTGGATTCCTGATAAAGAGGCTTAAAAGGATTTCAGTATTTAACTATGATTTGCCTTTTTGATGTTGTTTATGTTTATGCAGCCAAAAGTGTGGCAACAGAAAAATCAGTTGTTCTAACACAGAGCTAATCTTTCTGTGTGTATGAATCATGGCACAGGAAAGGAAGTGGTGAACACAAGAAAGTCAGAAACCTAAAAAGGTTTCCAGAATGTACCCAGCTTATGCTTTCAGCTGGGCTTTGCCATGTCACCAGTAGAATGGATTAAATTTTTCAACACAAGCTCTAGAGCATCATTCTTTAAAATAGTTAGGGGTGTTCAAACTGAAGGACAAATTCAGCCAAGCAGCAGATCTGTTCCATTTCAAATTCAGTACTGGCATATTCTCCAGTGGAAAAATACAACATACAAGATTTCATTTAACTTCATACAAAAAAAAAAAAAATTCTCTTCTTCTGGAATCATAGAACCATTAAGGTTGGAAAAGACTTCTAAGATCATCAAGTCCAACCATCAACCCAGCACCACCACCCTGTCCACCATTAAACCATGTTCTTAATTGCCATATCCAGGTATTTTTTGAATGTTTCTGGGAAGGTGACTCCACCACTTCCCTGGGCAGCCTGTTCCAGTGTTTGAAAACCCTTCCACTGGAGAAATGGTTCTCTTTTCTGGGAGGAAGTGTTAATACCAAAGCTTCACTGGCCATTTTAATTAAAAGCTGGAAGAAGCACAAATTTGTTATTTGACTACTGCCTCATGGAAATTCCTATATTAAGAGCTTGATCTATTGAGATCTTCCTGCTAAATTTCAGGAAGTTCTGTGCCCTCATGCTTTTTGATAGAGAAATATCCTAATCTTAGCTCAGTTATTTTAATAAGAAGCAGTGAGTCCTGAACAGCCTGTAAAAGAAATCAGATTTGTGAGAACTCAGTGTTCATCTTCTGAGAACATCATGATGTAAAGCACAAAGCAATCTGTGGGCACTAAGCCACGTGCTGAGTCTGAATCTCCAATTTATGTCATCAGCAGCTGGAAAAACATTGGGAAACTGTTTCACATAACCCCAGGATACATGGAGGTAGTCTAGGAAAGAGAAATTATTTACCAGAGGCAAAATTGAACATCAGAAGAGCAAGAAGCTTTGCCTTTATGTCCATTCCACTCTGCTCTTGGTTCAGTGCTTGGGTGTGGGGTTACACCTACCTGGGGTTACTTCCAGCATCACATCCTCGGCCTGTCACAGCCCTGGCAGGGGCACAGTGACAATCAGGGGAACGCACAGCTCATTCTGTTTGTGTGAGCCAATACTGACCTCGTGTGGCTGCTGGCAGGGGCGAAATGCTTGTCCAGGCTTCCCCTGGGACTGTCCACTGCCTGCAGGACTAAGAATTCCTGTGATTTTTTTTAGAGACATCTGTTATTGTTTTGCAGCTTGGGAAGCCAACATAAAAGTGACAAAGTCTGAATCATCCCTCCTGTTTTCCTTCTGAATACTTCCAGTGGCAAAGGCCTTCCTGTTGTGTACAAAATCAGTTTGCAATTATTTGGGACTGTTAATGCCACCCTGCTGGTTCGCTACTCAGTGGCATTTCAGCTGTGGAGGAAACGACATGGACATGCAGGTGCCAGCTTGGATTCAGAATTTAATATTGAGAAAAGGAGCAAAGATTTGCTGCCTGTTTAGCCCTGCCAAGGATCTTGCTTGTCGAAGCCACTTAGAAGGAGATGAGGCAGGATGCAGTTACACAACCACAAAATGCTCCTGGGGATGTTCACATCCAACCCAGACTGAGACAGACAGGGAGAGTCTGCAGTTACTGTTACTGGTGATTTAAAATAACCTTCTTTTTGACTAGCTATGTCTCCCTGCCATGTACAGATTGCTTTTATGATTTATCAAAGCTTCTTGAGGATGCTCTTTCCGAGCTGCCTGCAGCTTCTTTACAGTCAGTACAGTAGTGCACAGCTCTAGAGAGGTATTGCTGTTTATGTCCCACATTAAAGATTAGACAGGGTAATCCATGAATAATTCTGCAGCTAAAAACCTTGTGGCAGCTTTGGATTACACAACCCAGCAAAATGCATATTTGTGTAAAGAGTTTGTACTATTTAAAGTGAGATAATTCTATGAATTTCATGTCCAGGTCCACCAAAATAATTTGAAATTTGGTAGAGAAATCACCAAATCTGTATAAAACAAATTGATGGAGCATAGTCAGGGATTCCTGAGCTAATCTGTCTTACTGTACAGTGCAAGTCAGACTTCTCATGTTTCTATATAATCCTTTCCAGCCCCTGCAATGAACCCATCATGGTGTTCATGTGATGCCTTAAGTTTTAGCTTTTATATTTTTCAGATCCTGCACTGCATTAGTGTATTAGTCTCAATTCCATAAAGGGTGTTAATGAGCTCTCTCTACATTTTGGTCAGACAAAATAATTCTTCCAGGCCTGAGAACCAAGGTCACCATCACAGCCTCAGGCCCCAAAAACCATAAACAAAAGTGAATTGGGAAAGGGCAAACTGGGGGAACACGACTTCATAACCTGAAGTTGTAATTGGACAATTAACCTCTAATATGCAAACAGACTAAACTTTTATCTGTCTGAAAAACTCGTGACCTTAATCCATCTTGGGTATAGCCTCTGTAAGGTTTTTGCACTGCCCAAGGCATATCTATTGAAGGTCTTTGATAAATACCTACTTTATTCTCTGTCTAGCCTCTGTTCCAGGTAGCCCTTCCAGGCATCATATGGGATGAATATATCCTAGATGCAGGTGCAAAAATTGCTACTAATTATTAATTAATGGGTGAATTTCAATGCAGAATGAAGAAGACATAATAATGAGAGGGAGAAAAGGCAAGCAATGATAAAAGATAGCATTTTCAATCTAGGTGTTGGTTATTATTTTAAATGTCTTGGATCAAGGAAGAAAAGCACAGGCCAAGTTTCATCTGTCTCCATATGTAGGCAATTTTGTATGAATATGAAGCTATTAGTTGCCTACAACAGAATTAACTGTAAGTATTGTAGATGCTGTTTCTGTGTGCATGTGTGTGTTTGTGTGTGACAGAGGGTGTATGAGGGCTTGTCTCACTCCTTGTCTGACTCAAATCAGAGAGGAAACCTCTTTGGAGAACAACAATAAAAACTTGATTTAGCCACTGTGAGCTCTCAGGAACCATTCAAGCTGAAGAACAGGTTGCTAAAGCCACCAACCCCCACTCTGTGCGTGTCAGTGTCTGACCAATGACACCCAGAAGGATGAAATACAGAAAAACCACACTTACTCTTTTCTTCAGTAATTAACCCTCAATTCCAGCACAGTAATTAACTCAAAGTCCAGCAGACCGGTTTTGGCTTTTTTTTTTTTTTTGCTTATTACAGTCTTAATTGTGTAAATAGGTGCTTGGGTCTGTACTAATTCAGTCTCTGAATTTGTCTTTTGACTTTTAAAATTAATTGTTCATCACACTGGGTACTATCTTTGGTAACGGGTAGGGAATGAGGATGTTTGTGTGGGAAACGCTGGGTAGAGGAAAAGAAGAGAGAAATTGAAATATAAACATTATGAGAAGGGACACAGGTTGCAGCTACAGGTATAAGTTACATCTGGAAGAACAGGACAAAACCCAGCCATCCAAAGGCCAGAAGCACAGGGAACACACTGTGCTTCCAAGTGCTGGAGAGGCTTTAGACCAGATTTGCTTTGGGCTACACAGAGTAATAATTTACCAGATTGCCTACTTGCATTTGGCTCTCCAACCATAAAGGAAAAAAGCAGACTGTCCCGAGGCTTGAAAAGACTATCAAAGCTCGTGTCACCCATGCTCTACTGCATATTGCTCATGCCTGTCTTGGAGTTATTTGTGATTCCCCCCATTTCTCCAGGGCACGCATATCCTTTACTGTTACACTCCCCTGGGAAGTTATTCAAAGGGCTCATCTGAGCCTTTGTCCCCTAATAGGCACCTGCCTATTGCCTTTGAGAAAATAGAGGCCTTCTTTTAAAGTGTTGCTCCTATTTTACTTTATTGCTCTAGGAATCCCAGGTGTCTATGACTAAAACCTAACCAGGATGTGGGCTGTGCCACAGATTTTTTGGAAAACACCTACTTCATTTTGGACAGCCATGACATCAAATCATGGTGTTTCTTCCCTAGGAGTCCCCAGCACAAAATTAGATTCTGGTGAGGATGTAGTTTACCATATTACCACAATTAGATTTAGAAGAATAGTAAGGGTTATTTAGCAATTTTTTAAAATAATGCATTAAAAATATCAATTTGGACCAGACATCATAAAACTGGCACTGGTTTGGCTTTCCTGCAGAGTTGTGATGAGTCTCTCCTGGCACTGACCAGAGTACCTGCTTATCTGCTTATCCTGATTGCTTTGAGATGCATTCTGCCAAATCACAGAGAATATGCCAACTCCTGGATGTAACATTTTGAGGATGGACAAATGACTTGCTGGGTTTAAGGTGAGGTCAATTCATTTTCTGCCTGTGAGAGTGGAATGTAATCATAATCAAAAGGAAAATGCATTTAACCAATGCACTAATTATGCTCTCCCTGCTGCTGGCACCTTTGCCATTTGATATGATTGTGAAATGAGTCAGGAAAAAAACTATCTCTACAGACACAGGCACAGCAACACAGCTCTTGCTGTCTGCTAATCAGTTTGCAACAGGAAGGCAGCAATGCCCTAAATTTTGTTCTCCCTCCCTGGTTGTCTAAGGACTTCCATCAACTTCTCAATGTATTTGCTGTCTTTTGGGGTCTCTGGGGAAGACACCTCTGAACATTTCTTTTTCCACAAGAATTGCCTGAAAGAGCTTAAAGCACTAGTTTGGACCAGGAAACTTCTGGATCTGGACTCTGCTCTGTTTCACTTCCATCCTTTCCAGTTCCCAAGACAGATACCCAGGGATGTATCCCATCATAAAACACTACACTACCAATGCCATCAACAGCCTGTAAACATCTCTGGAGAAAAATTAAACAGAGAGGAATATATCCTTGATAGAAAAATAAACACTCACTTGTGTTGCTGATGTACAGCTGTGATTAATTTTAAGTACAGATGTATTATGCATTTTTATGGAAATTGTGAGTTAAAACCAGAACTTATGGCTATAGTCCCTGTCAATTTGACTTGAGTAAAAGCAGAAATGTCCTTTACTTGTTTGGTCAGCTGGTACAGACATGGCCATAGAGTCATGAAGAAACAGCTAATTCCTCCAACCCAGCCCACAAATTTCCAAACCTTCCTGGCAACAGTGTGCAGCCAGGTGTAAGGAAATTCACAATCACAATATATGGGGCCAGAGGAATTCAATTCTACCTATGAATAATATTCCTGAAATTCATTCTTAAATATTAAACACCTGCAAGGTGTCCTAGAATTTAATAATTTTTTGCCTTCAAGGTTTTGCTGTTTCAAGGTCTCATTCATTGAACCGGTCAAAAAGATCATGTTCCATGGTCTATGTTCAAGGCCTTTTAGATCATGATTACTTTATTTAATTATTATCTATTCAGTAAGTCAGAGATGGTTTTCATTCTTCAAACAGAAGGACAGCCTGAAGCATAGATGCACAGAATATTTTGGGTTGGAAGGGATGTTAAAACCATCTTGTTTCAATTTCCCTGCCATGGGCAGAGACACCTTCCACTGGACCAGGTTGCTCAAAGCCCCATCCAACCTGGCCTTGAACATTTCCAAAAATGAGGCATCAACCACAGTCTTTCATATAGCTCATCTATTTGCTCGTAATTGAACACCTTTTATTCTACTTCTCTTTATTACTCTTATTGTATTTGCCATGAGCAACATGGACAAAAGGGGTTGGGGAACTTCCTAACAATCAAGAACCACGGAAAATACAGACAAAAGGAAGCAAAGATTTTATTGACATTTCTTTACACAGAACACAAGCTACACAAAATGCCACAATAAAGCATATGTAGAAAAATAGTAGAATCATATTGGCACTGATGACTATTCATTATTATTATTATATTATTATTATTATTATCATAATCTTATTATACAGTTTTCATCATAACCATAATAAATAAGCATTAAAATTTCACAGTGGCATTATAAGCTTTACATTCATGATCTTGTTTATACAAGGGACCATGTCAGATTTCTTCAGCTTTTTTTATGGTCATGATTCAAAGTAGTAGATTTAAAAATTAAAAGCCCTTTCCCTTAACCTATAAGGATCTGTCCACATTAATCCATTGACTTGATCCCTTGGAGAGGTCTGCATTTGTCTAAAAAGACATTACTTTTAAACCACATTTGACCAACTGGAAAATTTGCCTTAAAAAGAACCCAGAACTTTTGTTATCTTATGATGGTCTGACTTTGAGATGCCATGGGTACTGCTGGTTGCCATTTGTTAAGATCTGTATATCTTTTGTTAAGAAGGCTGTATAAAGCTCTTCACCAGGTCATTCCTCTTGCAGATTTGGTCCATTATATCAAAAGTGCATTTGACCAGCATTTCACAGCATCAGACTTTTAGTAAAGACCTTGTAAATGCTTTTGAGTCTGAGCTTACATTTCAAGAAAATTGATTTGCATTTCCATTTTCCTTAAAATATCATGGAATTGACTCAACTTCACTTGCTTCCACTTAGTGAGATTAGTTTTGCTTTTTTGATGTCTCGCTTGAATCTTGACAGACATAGTTAAAGAAAATTGAAGTGTGTGGCAGTTGACAAATGTTCATTAGGGAAAGGGAAATAAATTAGAGAGAGGCAGACAGAGCATGTGTTGTAAATCTTGGTGTCTTAAAAAAAAAGAAGTACAGATTTTCTAAACTCTCAGCCTCTAATTATTGCCTCTTCTATCTGATTTGAAATAATTCTTGAGAAACATAACTGTCTCAATCAAATATAATGTCTCATTTAAAAGTCCAACCTCTAGTGTCACATGATGGAATCGGCTGTACTCATGTTCAGAACACAGAAAGGGTTATAACTAAAAATACCATAGGCTACTCATCTGCAAAGTTCAGCCTCAATATCAAGTCACTGCATAAATTCAAATTTGCAGAATGTTGTAGTTACTGTTACATGCACCAGTTATATCATGCATATTGCTTGCCCTGAACAGTCAGCCCCAAAGGAAGTACTTGGAGAAGGAAATATCTCTGATGCTTTGCTTTGCAGCCTGTGTGCACTAACATGGGCATGAATCCAGTGCTAGTATTTTACATCCACTTTGCAAGAGTACAAATGGTTATCAAGTTCAGGGGCCAACCTGCTGATTTTGCTTTTTTTTTTTAATGATTAAAAACCCCATAAATTTGAAATGCCTCATGTTGAAATTACTCATTTGAAACTCAGCCCAATAGTATTTGGCAGTCGCTTATCTGAAAATAAACCTCAAGCCATATTATTTCTTTCAAAACATTTTCTAGCCTTGCCTTTGTTAACTAAAACTTGTAACAGTGTGCATACAGAAAATCACTTTCAGAGATAATTATTTACAGAAAACAGTAGGGTTTAATTCCAAGAGGTATTTTCTTAATATTTCATAAGTAAAACATTACTCTTTGAAACACAGGACGAGGATCTTCACAGAACTGTGCTCCTGTCCATTGAATTCTCTCTCACATGTCAGTTGAGGAACAGGGAAGATCCAATTTTAGGTGTTACCATTGAGCTGGGAATTAATCCATTAATCCAGTGTAAGGTGTTCCATTTGAATAGATACCATAAAAATGTGGTTACTGCTGCTGCCATTGCTAACTTTAACTGTTAAAAAATCAAAGCCTGATTTTGAGGGCTACAATTTTAATACACTTTGGAAAGAGTGTCATTAAGGTTTCCAGGACTCTTAAACCAAGAATATGGTTCCAGTGTCAAAACCAGAGTAACTGTGTTTGTACATACAGGGAAAGATATGACATCAATCAAAACCTGCCTCAGAGATGTGTTTTGTTAGTAACACAAACTAGTGTGTTTCATTTTAAGTGCCTGAATTTGCAGCATGAAACAGAGGGCTAAAAAAGAGGACAGAATTCACCTGCTTTCTTTATTTGACTAAATTAGACTCATCAACATAAACTTCCCCTAAACAAGAAAGAAGATCTCCCAGCAGACAAGTCTTTCCCACTTAAGGCTTGTACTGTTCATTGAAGGTAATTCTGGATATAGAGAAAGTTTAAATTGTCAAAGCATAATTGAAAGACAGAGATTTAAGGGCAGATTTATTTTTTTTAAAGGACTTGAGTATATTTTAAGGGAGTTATAAAGACGATTGATGACAGATCTAAGACAATAATAAATAGATTCTTTATTCAAGTTCAAGAAAACAAGTTTTAGGTGAAACTGTTCTGCTTTTAAGGAATTGTATTATTAGAGACAAATCCAAGTAGAAAATTATCAACATAATTTTCAATTCACTTCTGAACTTTGTGATTTGGAATATGCTGATCTGTGTTTTGGCCTGATACTTTTAACAAACATCCAATAATATTCTGGAGTGATTTATTTTGAGGAATTGGATAGGATTTGGGAAGGTGTTCTTTTTGATTTCTCTGTCATTGCTGACATCTCAGTGGGATATATTCCTGTCACATCCTAGACAGGAGGAGGGTTTATCTTTGCCTTCTCTACAATCTATCAGAGCTATATCTAGACTCTGACTCACCTGGATACCCAAAAAGGAATGGGACAAAACATCAATGTGTGGTTTTTCTTGGCAATACAACCACAGTAGAAAATAAATATAGAATATTCTACAAATACTCATGGCTTTTCAGTGGTGTGGAGTTTTTTCCAGACATGCAGTGGCAAAGGAATACCATGGCTTGTCCAGACTTCTTGAGTGATCTGCTTCATATTTCATAAGATTTAACTGCTGAGAAAGGAAATAACTAATTTCCCAAACTGGATGCATAGTCAAATATATAGAAGACTAAAATTAGTAAGAAGAGTGGCAAAGCTGATAATCATTGATAGACCAGCTTAAAAAATGAATGCTTGGTTGAAGAGGATTGATGTCAAGGAAAATTAAAAGATGGTGACAAGCTTCCTGTCTTAGGAGATAGGGCAGCTCAGTTTGACATGTTGCATTGACCATGGAAACCATGGGGGTGGCAGATAACACACATCAAACCCAGGAGTGCTTAGATAAGCTTAGTCAGCTAATGGTGTGCCAGGAGGTGGAGAAATCACTGTACAAAACAACCTCTCTCCTCCCATGAGCTGGATGAAGCCAAGAAATGGCTCCTTCAAAGGAGCTCTGGAGGACAATCAATGTAAATTGCCCCCAGAAGCAACAGAAACCTGTCAGGCTGAATGATCACCACCAGCTTCCTCCTGAGTATGGGGTGCTATGGGATACCTACACTGTGTATGGGAACACACATTCACCTCATGGGAACAACACACAGCTCCCAAGGGAAAAGACAATGCCTGTGCTCATGTGAATTTAGGGTATATATCATATGGGAGAGATCACATACAAGAACTATACTTTATATTCTCATTTCTACTGAAAGTGATGACTCACTTTGCATCAAAAAAGTTCCCACAGTCCCTTCTGCAGCCTTTTCCTTGCATGTAGCTGCATATTTCATAGTATCAGAAATGCCTTCACCTCTTTGCTCAGCTGGGAATGATGCACACAGTCTTATCCATATCAAAGTAGCAAAGAGTAAGTGTCCCCGAGGCTGGAACAGGTAGATTTCTACTAGCACTTATGCTTTCAGGAAGGAATGATAAACTTCTAAAATTAGTTGCTTGAAATATTGGAGTTTTCAGCACCAAAAGCTGTTATTAGTGCAACCCCATTTACGGGATGCCTAAAAAAAGTGAGACCATAAAAATATTCCAACCACCCACTCCAGAAAAAAAGAGAATTACTGAAGACTGGACTTTTGTGTGGAGAAGGTTTTTTTTTTTTTGTTTCTTTGGATAAGTTGTTTGTGTTTGTAGCTGATATCTTTTGAAGACTGGAAGGTGTGATGGATTGCAGTAAGAACTCACCGTATCACAGTTTCATATTTGAAGACTAAGAATTTACTTGAAGACATGAAGCTCTATGCAATTAGCATTTAGATATTGGACTTATGGAACATATATGCATGTGTGCAAATCCATTTCAGACAGATATGGTTAGGTTGTTACTCAGATAAGAGCATCTTGCAGCACTTTGGGTGAAAGTAGAGAATTGAATTTTCAAAAGCAGAGAAATCAAGTTGCAAGGTTGTAACAGAAGTTAATTTAGTCTGACCTTTTGTATAAGAAGAGTTTATACATATTTATTCTTTATGCTTTTATCCTATGAGGGGAAGGCCTGACTCATCTGCATTTAAAGCATTCTAGCTGTTTAACACTGATTAAACTGTTCTCATAAGCATTTCTATTCAGTGCATGGATTTCTCTTGGGGAAGTGCAGATGTATTATACAGTCTTCCTAAAATAGAGAAGAAACAGCAGCAGCAGCTCTGGTCACATTATGCTTCCTCACTATCTGTGCCCAAAGTAAAGATTAATTCATAGGGGGCTGAGAGATTCCAGTTGTGGCAACAAGAGAACAGCTCCAGCTCTTTGGATTAGAGCCTCAGGCAGAGAGAGGCTGTGATGAGTGCCAGCAGCCAGAGGCCCTCCTGAACAGGAAAAAGGCACCAGTCTGCAGCAGAGCTACCATCCAAGCAAGTCTGCCAGCTTCTGGTGCCTCTTAAGCCCAGTTCAGAGCTGAGAAACTGGACAGGGTCCAACAAAAGATTGCCAAGATGGTGAGGAGTCTAAACACACAGCATCTGAGGACAAAATGAGTTAGGCTTCTCTAGCCTGGTACAAAAGACACCAAGTGGCAAAGAGCAGTCTGAAAGCATGGATAAGGGAGTTACAACTGTACCAGAAGCAAGATCAACCCCATGGAATAAAAAGGTGGGATAAAAAAAGAGTAACAGAACCTGCAGCTCAGAAAGTTTAATTTGGATGTTTTTAAAAATTTTTTGTTTGTTTATTTGTTTGCTTGGTTGTTTTCCCTAGGAGTGATATACAGCAGTTAGAAGGTATTCCAGAGGAGCTGTAGTATATCCATCACCAGATGTTTTGAATATCCAGCAAGACAAATATATGGCTGACCTTACCATGATAATCCTGCTTTGAGCAGGAATTATACAGGGATACTTCCAGCTGTTCCTTCTGAAACAAAATATGCTGTCATCTGTAACACATCTGGATGGGTGCATAACAGTCCTCACAAAGGGCTGAGAAAATTGACTGGAATGAACATGTGAGCACAATGTCCCACTCCTGAATAAATGGAATGGCAGTGCTGGATGTGTTTGTGAATCCCTGTCTGCACTGACTTCACAATATCTGGAGGAGATACAGTCAGGCCATGGAAAGGTGACCAAGCAAATGTGGGAACGTCTGGATAAAGCAGAACAATAGTTTAGGGCAATTCAGGCATCTCACGGGAATAATAAATTAAGGGAACCATGAACAGAGCCAGAGGCACAACCTTGCTGTGGTTGTGTTTGACCCAAAAGGCAAAAGCAAACCAGAGGAGAGTGAACTGCAGCTAAACAAGTCCCCCACTATGAATTTTATTACTCCAAACATTAATGATCTAATTTTTAATTCAGTGATTATTTGTCCTGAGACTGTGGTATTACAGCCATAAAGCAACTGCATTAAAGACGATGCAGTTCCAATAGACCTGTATTTATACTGGTTTAAACTTGAAAACAACTCAATGATTAAATAAACACTGAAAATTTGGGGGAGGAGGTAAATTTAGCTAGAAACTGTCAATTAGATAACAACATTAACTATCAAAACTGCTGAGCACATGTATTGAAATAAAGAAAAGCACTCCGTAAGAGTTCTCCATGGACATGACCTTTAGCATCTAAATAACCAACTGGAGTGAAATATGTTAGGCTGTTCTGATGATAATTTATAAATGGAAATTTAAGCCCACAGAAAAAATAATCATTCAGCTAGACTGACACATATTGGCATGCTGAGACTGCCTCAGAAATGCTCCATGACTATTCATTATATATTAAATGTCATGGGATATTTGCATAAGCCTTCACAAGAGCCTAACCCTGTTATTAGAAGTTCTCATCTTTCTCCTTCATCACCACTCAGCTATTTTAAATGCAGAGGTAGAAAGCAAGAGAACTTTTTTTTTTTAACATGCAAAAAAGCACCAAAGAAAACTAAAAAATCTGCTGAAAACTTTTCCTTGAATTCCCAGTTTTCACACTGTCTTGTGATAGCTTTCTCTTTCAAGTGTGGCTTTTTTCTGGCAAGGGAACAGGGAAGAGGATTGGTCAGTGGATATTTATGAAATGCTTTGAAGTAAAATAGGGCTCAGTATTTGTATAGGAAATTCCAAAGCCCTCTGCTAAGGTTTCAAGCCTTTAGAAAATAATCCTTTATGGCTAAAAAATTTCAACTTCATCTACTGTCAGTGGACAGGCCTGATTTTGAAAACAAATTTTGAATTTCATCAAAGAGAAAATGAGCATTCATTGGAGCCTGGGAAAAGACCTATTTCCTGCCAAATTTTAAAGGAGCCTTATTTATATCTTCAATACTTGCTTTTGGTCAAGGTGTGCAGTCAAGACTTGCACACAAGTATGAAAAACTGAAGATGTCATCCAGTCCACAAATGCTGAGCCTCCAGTTTCTGTCTATATCTTAGACACTCAGAAAGTGAGTCTTACAATAAGTTCCCTGGAGAAGGAACAGAGGTAAATAACCCTGAATGCCATCAAAGAAGGAAACAGGATCACTCCTGCAGACTTTCAGTAGTACCTACCTCTATTCACTGATGACAGAAATTAAGACTTTTATTTCAGCAGAACAAATTCATTTTGCAACAAATTTTTAAGCACAAATTAGGTGATGAAATTAAACAGGAAAAATTCTACAATTCTCCAAGAAGAAAAATTTCCAGAGGAAACAGGAGGTTGAAATCTCCTTTTCCAGGAGATTGAAAACCAGCTCCTTGAAAATCCTCAGCCCTGTTGCAGAAAGAACTCACTATTCTGTCCCTCATCTACACTCACTTACTCAGTACTGCAATTTCTCTCCATCCATACTTAAGAAAAAATCCATTCCAGAAGATATTAATTTTTTTTAAAAGTGGGGAACAATAATCTCTAGGAGACCCAGAATACTGGAGAAAAATTAATCCAGCTATTAAAAAAGGCATGCTCATAGAATTTTAAATATCCACTGAATTGTTATAAGCACACTGTTTTAAAGTTCTTAAAATATTTTAAAACAGTTTATGTCAGTCCTCTTAAGTGTAATAGTCTGCTTCAGGAACTTCTTGTCTTTCTTCCATCCCCCAACCTTTGTCTCTGTCTTTCAAAGCCTTGACATCTGCTGGCTCTGCTCCTCTTTTTCTTCATGTGGGTTATCACCTTTCCTTACAGAGAACTCACTCATCTGGCCTGTAGACCATAGCTCATCTCTGACACTGGAAAACCTCAAGAGCCAAATGCACTTTACCTGGTGGAGATCCTCCTTGTTGGTTTTAAGCTTTTCAGATGCTAAAAAAAAACCCCTTGGAATGCTGGCTTTGTTTTTTACTTAACTGAAGAATCCCTTAGAACTGAAGGGAGTTTCACTTCAAATACAGCTGACAGTAATATTGACAAGCTACGAAAAACCCCAGGTTTTTCCCTCCCCTGTCCAAGGTCCTGAAAAACTCTTTTCCTCTATGACTGCGACAGCTTCACTGTAGAGTTTAAGCCCTGCCCCCACAGACAGAGGAGTTTGTGCAGATTGCACAAACTGAGTTGTGAGTTTTGCAGATTGCAGGGAAAATCCTTGCAGAAATACTGCAAATGTACTTAATGTATTTAAAAAGGCTTTATGTGAAAGGACAACATATTGAAATTCCAAAGGTTGTGACAGAATCAAAGATACTAACTGTGCACTTACTTTGCTATTTTTAATTAGGATAATTCTTGCTATGTATTTCTTTCCATGTAAATACAAATCTGAAAATAAGTCCATGCTGATTACTATACGTTGATGAAGTCCAAAAACTTAGATACTATTTATATCATAATGACAATGCAGATTTCTTTACAGTATAGTCTACAAAATTGCGTGGATTTATAGTAGAGAGGCAACATCCCATTAAAAAGAATAAAAGAAGAAAAAGTGAGGGAGGCAGTTCTGAGAAACTGGAGAAAATGGAAGCTCAGCTAGACTGTTACTGCCAATATATCCCACAATGTTCTGTCAGTAGAAGGGAAATAAAATCTTTATCATTTGACAGGAATGATACCTCCCAGATTTTTCTGAGGTTCCACAGGAACTTTCTTCCATACCCCACAAGATGTAAGTTATGTGCACCTGACCCAAGTCTATGAACAATCCAACTCCAACTCTGAAATCACACTGAGCCATCAAAGAATTCTATATGAATAGGAACACTGACACCTTTGGCTATATTTATCCATCAGTCAGAGCACTGATAGGAGTACAAATCATCAAAGTGAACACGTGGAAAGGCCCACCAACACCTGCAGCAATGCAGAGGCCTTTTCCCATGGCCATTCTCTCACAGTCATGCAAACAGAAGGCTGGGAATGCTGTCCAATGCACAAGGCAAGTCAAGGACCTCCCATCTGGGTGTAAGAACAACTACACTGGTTTGTTGTCAGACTCAGGACTGAGAAAGTTGGTGTGTGAGACCTGGAAATGAGCAAACTTTGTGCAGACTATGTACACTCACACAGCAAGCATGTATAGAGGTGTAAAGTCACTTATTTCTAAATGTTTTTCAAAATTTTCAGTTTGCAGACTCCTGAACGTTTTCTACAAGTGGACCAGACCCTCATACAGGACACTGAAGGCTGCTTATAGTTAGAGATTGCTTTTCTTTCCTGTTTATCCATACAGAAGTTCTTGTCCTGGCTCAAAATCACTGCACTTTATAACAGCTAAACCTCCATGTCCCATTATATTTAAAATTCTCTAGAGGATTTACTGAGGAGGAAGTAAATTGTGTTATGTCAGAGCAGCTGGCACTAGACTGCTGAGGCCAAACAATGAGAATTTCCAAATAAGAAGCGGAAACCACAGGTTTCCTGATAGAATTAATTTAACTGGGTAAAACTGACTGTTAACATTTAACAGTCAATCTAAAAGAGGAAAAAAAAAAAAAAAAGAGAGACACACAATAGTATCTACCTATTTAATTCAAGTACTGAGGTATTGTTTAAGGAACTTGTCAACGTTGAATCACACGATGGAATTGTTTCCATATGACTTCTGCCTCTATGAGGGCACAAGATTTTTATGTGTAATACACCTTTTCAGGTGGTCTAATCTCACCCTTTGGTATGCACCTTCTTTCTCCTTCCTATTTTAAAAACATGCATTAATTATCAAACCAGCCTTTTTCTTTTACCAACATTTACCAGTCTGCTAAAACTCTTTTCTTGAGCTAATTTTGTGTAAGTTTTTCACTTTTTTTCTTTTGAGAAATAATTAATTTTACTTTTTGCAAGTACAAATATTTCCCTGTGGCTGTGATATTTTTTGTTTTCATTTTGTATTCTCTTATTTCACAAATCTCCACTATCTTGATTGTAGTTTACTGATGGGAGTCTTGACACCTTTGTAATTTTTTTACAATCATTGCTAGAAGATATAGAGACTTATTCACTTGTATTTTTAAACAAATTGCATTTGCATTAAAAAATTGCCTGCCTTCCAAACAAAAATAATTGTGAAGAATTATTCACTTTCTCTTTCTTCAAAAAACTGCTGTGACATTGAAAATTTATCAAAATGTTATGAAAATGTGCAGAAATTTATTGAAATTTGTCACCTTAAATCTGACAATTTTGTGATAAAAATCTTAATGTAAATTTGATGAAAAAAATTAAAATTGGGAAATACGTTCTTTTTAATAGCCTTAGGAACAACTTAGATATCATTGCAGAAATAAAGTTTTAAATATTTCAACCAGCTGTAACCATATAATATTTAGGACTGTACATAGCACTGCAAATGGGCATTAACAAAGCATTTATAGACTATTGCAGAGGATCTTAAGACATCCTTGTATTTTTTAAGCTTTCCACAATCCTTACCATTCTATATCTTCAGCCTTTTTTTTTTTTCCCAGATGTTTGGGGTTTTCAAGGGTATAACAGGCTAAATTTTGAATTCTGTATCAGCATAATAAATTAAAAAATATATATTGGGACAAGTGGACTCAGATACAAATGTAAACGTAAAAATTGTACCTTTAAGGTTATAACAAGCACAGTCAGTTATGATCCTCTATAAATGTAAACGGAAGAAATGTTAACAGATGCCACTGATATTTTACAAGTAATCCAATATAGTCCTCTTGGTTTGGCAGCTTCTGACTTGAACAAAATTCTTCCCAAACTAAAGTTGGGGTTTCTTTTTAAAGACAAATATCAATATTTGATCTTTCTGTGTAAAATATTTTACTCCTTTCCATTATTTGAATGTACAATTTGTATGTTACAAATTATTACCAGTAATGGAACCATCCAAATATTTTCTTCCAACAAACAGAAAGACTGAAACTTTCATAAATGGTTTTCAGACTTCTCAGTTCATCACAAAGAAGATTTTAACCTGAGTTCACATACACTTGTTTCCTTGTGTGTTAACTACCCCAAAAGTGCTACAAATGTAGAGCTTTGTTAATACATAAATAAGCAGTAAATCAAGGACAGACAAGTTCCTGGTTTAATATTCAGGAGAAATGGGAATTATATTGGTCCAATCACATTTAGAGAATCAACCTTCTTATTCTGATTCTGTACCTCAGAAGTGGTTCATGTCTTTATGTGGACAAAAAACATAGAAACTGAAGAGGAATATTTATTTCTTCCAAAAGCACCAATAATTGGAAGCTTGAATGCCTTAAAGCCATAGCACTTTATTCTCTGAAAGAGAAATGGAAATGGAAAGTTTGAAAGTCCCACCTGATCTCATTTCTAACATTGCACTCCTTTGGCTAAGGGAGTCTCCTCCACTCAATGGAAATGTTGCCCCGTTCTTCAGGCACTATTTGAAGTAGTTGAGTCCTGCCACGAGGAAAAACTTCTCCAGGAAAAGTTCAGAGTCCAGCACAGCAATGTGGGCAGCCCGGCCTATCAACGTGTTGGCGGTGTTGGGCAGAGCGTGAAACACGTTGTGTCTGATCAAGGTGCAGTCCTTGGCCCCAATCAATGGCTGGAGCAGGTTATTGATCATTTCTGCATAAACAGGACCTGAAAAAGAGTTGAGATATCACACCTACATGCCAAAGCTCCCAGATTCTCTCTCTTCTTCCTGTAGTATTTAATTACAGTTGCAATGAGAAGGGAAATGGAAGCAAGGCCAAAATAAGTGTAAGAGACACCAGTCCAGTTCAGAGTGGTGTACATCTCATGGAGGCACTGGCCATGAAGAAGGATCTGCTGAAGCTCCTTAGCATGAGGACTGGGACATCCTTAGCCTCTTGCCACCTTTCCTCTGACAGTGAAGAAAATGTTTGTGTTTCTTTTAGGGGAGTGGGGTTGGACTCACACTGTCTGTGGTTTCAAATGTGAGAGGGTCTGGCAGGACTCAAGTCCATTTGGGTTTCTCTGGGGATTCTAATGCAGGAAGGACACCATGTAGATAGCTGAGGTGTTTATAGGGGCAGAAACAATGGCTCAGGAAACACATGAATGTACTGATCTGGCTCCTGCTTGGTCAAACATGTCCCCAAGGAACAACCATTGCAGGGGACTTGAGGAATTTCCTTTTCATTCATGTCTGAGGTAGGACAGAAAGAGCTGTCATTTAAGTAAGGGGTGTGAAGGCAACCATGCTGATTATTTGGCCTGTGTGTCTCTTTCTGCTTCCAAAGAGTACCTCTATTTCTAAGTAATCACATATGTGAAATGGGGATGAAATTGCACTGAACGCTATTTCTGGATGTGGTATCAAACTGAAGTCATAAAACATTTTATAAATGAGGAAGACTGCTAATAACAAAAGAAATACACACAGCCTGAGCTCACAGGAGGGCCTCTGGTGGTGTGAATCCTGATGTGTTTTACAGATTTTATTACAAAACAATATCATTTTAGATCTGTCCCTTAAATTATCTTGCAATCATTCAAACACTATTGAAAACAAAGGGAAAACTCTCTTATTTTGGATGTGTTGAGAGAGATTTCATCATGTGTTAAAAAGGGGAGACAATACAAGTAAATCAGTAGACTAGAGAAAAACCTTATCAAGAGCTAGTTCTATTTTCACTTTTAAAAAAATAAAATTAGAGAGAAGGGGAGAAAGAAGTAAGAAACCTTTGATTATGACCTGATTGAAATTTGTTTTCATCAGGCAAAGAGCTTCTTGAAAAGCTTCTTTTATTGATTTCAGTAATTTCCTGTGGGAAGCAAACACTTTCTTCCTTATCAAATAAACATTTGAGTTTTCATCATGCTGATGAAAAACCCTTCTAATGTAATGACCTCAGTTTCACAGAAATGCAATTTTTCAACAGCCTTGGGAATATATAAAAGATCTTAAACATACCTGTGTGTCTGTCCTTAAGTGCATTTTTACACATTTCTATCCTTGCTGAGTGAAAGGGTACATATCTGTCTTGGGGTGAGGCCACTAACACAACATTTTTAAAATACTGAAGACCTGTGGCAAACATATTAAATACATTAATCACAATTAAGCACAGTGATGAAAATGAGCACAGTGTCAGCAAGACTATTTCATGTACAAAGGCATTTGAAAATCTATAGTGCAAAATAGATGATAATTATTAAAACATGCAACACAATCTTAAAAAGATTCATAACAGCTTAAACACATTTCTGTTGCTTCTGTGAACTATTTGTGACTTATCAACACTCACACAGGTTAATTATATGTCAACAAAGAAAAGTAAGAACTGTCAGTAAAAAAATATTTTCATTAAAAATATTTATACCTCTGAACAGGCTCTAGTTCAAAAATAACACAACAAATTCGTAAAATTCTCAAACAAAATAGAGAGAGGGAGAAGAAAAGGAATTGCTATAATGTCATATTGTTACATTGGTATTGAGGGAGTCTTGGGGTCCATCCAGTCCCTGCATGCAACAGTCACTTGATAAATCCACACCACTGGTACATCAACTGAAAACCCAAAATCCTCCCTCTTCCCTGGAGGTAATGGGGCCACTGATAGCTCCTGCTGTTTGACCTGTTCATGGTCTCTTGAGTGCTCCATCATTCACATTTAACAGAAAAGCAGGAAAATGGACACTGATGACGTAATCTACTTGTCCAGACAGTATCCTGAACACAGAAGAATTGTGGGTTTGACCTGCATCTTTCCCTCCCTCTTATGGGAAAGTCATCCAGAACCAGTCAGGTTGGATGGGGCTTTTAGCTACCTGGTCTAGGGGAAGGTGTCCCTGCCCATGGCAGGGGGATTGGAACTAGATGATCCTGAAGGCCCCTTTCCATATTTCTATGATTCCACAGCTTGGATCTCTAGACTTTCATAGAAAATCTGACCATCACCACCACAACAAAAAGTCCTGCTGGCTGCCTTTCCAAAATCTGAATTAAGCTGTTTATCATTTTCTTCTTGTGCAATCAAACCAACTGAGTTTGCAGCTTTGGTCTGAAGTAAAAGGTAGGAGAAGCTCCAGTGAGAGTTACCATATCTAAAACCTTATGTGAAGAGGTTCAATAGGGAAAGATATTTTTATTGTGGGTTTTGTTTTGGTTTTTATTTTCACGACAAGCATGAGGAAAATTTCTTAAATAAAGTGAAAAGTAGCAGGGACTTCTACTTTAATAAGAAAGTCAGAAATTGCTGGAGGCTTAAAGAGTCATCTGGCAATATAGGCACAACAATGCTTCCCTCTGTAGGTTCTCCCAACTTCTTTTGGGAGCAGGGTGCCAGAGTAGAAACATCTCTCTACTGAATCAGTATGCCAGCTCATATGTTCATATATGGACATATCTACACCTTCAGATGTTTTGCCTAAGCATTTACCTGGTAGATTCTGACTTTACAGATAACTCTCTCCACATTTAAATTTCTGCTTTCTCCATTTTCAAGGACAACACTTGCATTTATAGCCTCTTATATCTCCAGTCTACCAAGTTAACAAGCAGCAAAATCACTTTGACTCACTACATATGCTTGGGAATTCATTGTTTAGGAAGTTACAATACAAGCTTTTTGTGTAGACCCAATTTTATTTGAACTTGACAGCAGTAAAGCAGTCATCAACTGTATTCCATGGAAATAAGAACTAGGGAATCAAAGGGAAAATTCAAATAACACCAGTTTACATCAGCTTCCTGTCATTGATTGAGTTATGTAGCGTATCTGTAAGATTCAGATATTTTATTCATATTAACCTAGTCTTTGTTTCCTATGAGCAATGTACAAAAGTATGAGAAAAGAATTAAACATCAAGTAGTGACTTTGTCAATACATACTTAGCACCAGTTTGCTCACACTCAATATTAAAAATAACTCTTAAAAGAAAACAATTGTTTCAACAGAAGGATCATGCTTGCTTTCTTTCCTAAGAAAAGCCTGATTTATTTCATTTATTCATGACAGACTAAAGAATGGGAAAAAAGATTCTCTATTCAGACATCATTTTTCTAGTGTGAGGCCATACATCTCTCTCTGTAGTACAGAAGTGTCAGAACAGACATGAATAAAATTTGCTCTTCATCTCACAGAGTCATATTTCCTAGAGACAAGAGATGTTAAACTTACAAAAAATAATAAAAAAGGAAAAATGGTTTTCATCTCATAGCATAAATTAAGCTATGATGGCCTGTCAAGAATGATGTTTCTTGCGTGCAGAATATAAACCTAGGTGCATGTTTACTGCAGTACTAAGGTCTTATTTGATGTTAAGTGTTTGGAAAAGCAATTCTCTGATAATTTTCACAGAAAAAATCTATGGATGAAATTGATATTAGATTTTAGACAGGGCAGCCCTCCTAAAAAGTGTGTTTAAAGAAAGATCATTGACAAAATGCAGATTTCCTTTAGTCCCTGGAGAATAGGCCAATCCAGCAGAAGCCAATGGAATAGCCCTTGGTATTTACAAAGGCACATCAAGCCCTACTCACCCGTTTTTTGGCTGAGCTGATAGAGGAAACACTTGCGCAGATCCGCGTTGTCCCTGAAGGTCAGTTGCAAAAGCGACCCTGACTTTTTCAACTTCTGCATGAGCCATAGACCTGGAATAAAGGTTGGTGCACATTTTTATCCTTTGTAAATCATCAAGCAGGGGAGTTAAAGTCGTGTGCCTAAAGTAAGGATAGCACTGTAGTTTAGTAGAAGTCTTGTTTATTCTTGTACTCCTAGTCAACAAGGAGGAAAGTCTAAAAGTCTTGTGGGAGAGAGGCAACAATTCTAAACTAAAAGAGGGTAGATTGAGGCTCTATATAAGGAAGAAATTCTTTACAATGAGGGTGGTGAGATGCTGGAACAAGTTGCCCACAGTGGTAGTAGATGTCTCATCCCTGGAAACATTCAAGGTCAGGTTAGACAAGTCTTGGAATAAACTGATCTAATTGAATATGTCCCTGCTTATGGCAGGGGTGGAATTAGATGATCTTTAAGGTCCCTTCCAACCAAACTATTCTGTGATTCTCTGGTTGTCTCATGGTAGCAGGAAAACACTCAGGAAGACTGAAATGCAGGATATTCCATTTCCATAATAATGCCTCTTTTTCAGCCATGGAGATGCCTCTCTGTATTTGCAGCAGAGGAGAATTGGCAGACTAAATGGAAACAGGGTCATCTCTCACTGCTACACACCCCTGGACTTTCCAGGGAGCACTATGATGGACCTTGTAGATATTGAAATTGCAATTTTCCCTGTGTGGGTTTGAAGTCTTCAGCAAATATTTTCCACAATGTCCATGTACAAGTCACGCTACAATAAATTCCTACCTCCACTTGTTGCACTCTGCCATGGATCACAGCCAGTCCAAGCTTTCCCATCAACTCTTACCTGTACTAACCAAAGTGCTGTTGTTGTAAAGGGTTCCCAGGTGAGGCCCAGAGAGGGACAGGAAGGTGTGTAACTTGTTGAGGTAATAACGAAACCTGGGGCGAGTCAGTACAGATCGAATGATGACGTTACCAAGGGAATGTCCAATAAAACTGTTGGGAAAGAAAGAATTACATTAAAATGAAACCCATCTGTGTTTTCTTTAAATTAAACATAAGGATGGCACAAATGGCTCAGGGAGGGGACTCTATCAGGGCTTTCAATAAGAACATTTAGTTATCATTTCATGTTTTTTGCAGCCTACAAGATCCTCTTTCATCTATAACAATGTGAAAATTAGTCTCACTGTTTCAATGGCTTTTGGCACAGGGCACTTTAGGAAAAGCTAATTTCACTGGTTGTTGCTCATGTAACTCAAACAGTTACAGACTATTAGCTATCATTAAGCTTACCTTATTCGGGATATGGAGAGGTTGTACAACTGGATATGCTGAATAATTTCATCCAATAATCGGTCAGTCATTGTATCAAAATCAGCAAAAGTATCAGTCTGGTGAAAAATAAAATGAGTTCAGGAATTAAGATATATTACACTTATTGCAGAGTGATGTTATTTTCAAAGTCAAATTCAAGCAGAAATGTAACAACCAGTGTAAATTTTCTTTACACATGCTCAAGGGGGAAGAAGGGAGATTTTTCTCAGTCTCCAGGTCCCCTTTGAAACTGAAGTTCTCCTTTGAGAGAGGCTGTTGAGAGATTCCAGAATCATAAATATGATGCTAAAGCAGCCTGACTTGACACTGGTGAAAACTGCTAATGCTCATCTGCTCTAGATACCAGGCTCTGCACATGGAAGAAAAGCTTTTGGCATTTAGGATTCAACAGATTACTGCAATAAAATACTTTACAGGATTATACGTTGACATGAGGGTTATGCTGATGCTAAGGATGTCATCACAAAATTATTTGGCCATCTTAATCAAATGCTGTGTGACTGTTATTCAACAGTCATCAGAGAATGAGTGCTAGAGACAGACGAATAATTTGTTGCTTACAACAGTACTGCCAGTTGTGAGACAATAAAACAAGCAATATATTTCCAGTCTATACAATTACAGGCAGATCTTATTCAGAACTTTGTAATTTGGCAATACAACAGGACTCTAAATCAAACTCGTAACTAATGAGATGCCTCAAAACAATCATCAAATTTTGGAACAGCTATTCAGAGCAAACATATGAGTAATTAATGCTTTTGAAACATATCAGTAATTAATGCTTTTGTGACACAACTCATCTTGCTAATTGCAGCTCTTGCAAAGGAAAACATGAGCATATTCACTTTGCAATACAGACTTAAAAAAAATGTTCTCATAAACTACAAACAGTCCACTAACCTTCTGCCTGTTTGTTTTGTCTGCATTGATAATTAATGATTTCCTCCTAGGCTCATTATCCCAAACCTTTCAGGTTGTTTAAAAGTGCAGGGATATCAGCCTGAATGTTAATCATAAACAAAAGACGTCAAGTGTCACATTTCACCTGATTATATTTCCGTCCTTTACTATCATTTCAGCCTGACTGAGCTTGTCAAATGCATCACAAATAAATGCCTAAAAAAACTGACTTGAATTTTCCTCTATAAGGAAAACCAGCTAAATGACTGATTTCTTGGATCATTTTCAGTGTGGTTCTCAGAGAAGGGAAAAAGAGTGACGAGATGCTTTACAACATTAAAATAGCCATCAAGCCGTCCAGGTTCCACTTCCAGTGCAGTGAGAACTTCCCCACCTTCCCAGACAAAAAGATCTCTAAATAATTTCCATTATGGACTCCAGATAATGTTAACTAAAGATATTATAAAATGTTTCATTCTCTGAAAATATTCTCTTCTCTTGGAAGAGGCCTTGATGGAAGTATGAAGTGCTCTCCTGACTATTTTCACCTTGCTTATGTTCAGTGTGCAGGTCTGCTGCTGACAGAGCCATGCACTGGAAAGTGCCAAGTTCACAGACTTACACCAACCAGCCACTTCAAAATATAAAAGCTGTTGAACAAAGAAGGTTAGAAAGTTTTAACTCAGGTTTCTCAGGTACTCATAAATCAGAATAATGTTTCTGACTGCACAATGGAAATCCTTATCTTGTGCATAAAGTTAGGCCTTTGGTCATAAATATGGCTCCACTGCCAAGCAAAGCACAGGATTCATTTTTATTTCTCTACCTAGACCAGCAATCAATTTTTCTGGAAGACATTACTTTATCATTCAAGGAAATAAATCCCACAAATGCTTCAACAGGAGAAACAATGGCTGATGCAGCAAAGGGAGCTGACAACACCTGCTGGATATTCCACATCCTCCGGAGAATTTAACATCACTAAACTTGCTGTTTTCTGTTGGTGCTGTAT
Source organism: Drymodes brunneopygia (assembly GCA_013400955.1). Classification (NCBI taxonomy): domain Eukaryota; kingdom Metazoa; phylum Chordata; class Aves; order Passeriformes; family Petroicidae; genus Drymodes; species Drymodes brunneopygia. The sequence goes on along the minus strand of VZTZ01006655.1, from coordinate 25,163 downwards.
TGCAGAGGCACCAAGCTGCCAAGTTTGCAAACTGGCAGGATAAATCCATTTTCTTTCTCTAAGGTCTAGTTCTATTACTGCTAATGTCATTGCCTTTGACTTTAATGCCAGGAATATTTTCCAATAGGTTTGAACACCCTATCAAATTAGACAGGAATTGAACTAGGCCTTTGCACTAAATACTACATAAAACCCCCTGAATTCCCCAGTGCTTTTGTTTCACTCAGCTGGTGAAAAGGCTTTTGCTGAAGGCACTGTTTCAGCAATCTAAAGGAAGACAGAAATTAGCTCTGTACTACCTGATTTCTTTCAGACATTAGGAAGTCCAGTTTTCCACCAGGAAGTCCCAGCTCTATAAAAGTCTTTACCAGCCGCAGATCTGCACTGTTACCTAGGAACAAATGGTACTTTATAAGGTGCAATTCAACAGAAAAATAACCAATAGTCAATTTAACACAACCACCTTGACACCACGGAGCTCTTGCTAAGTGCTGCTGAGAAGGTTATCACACCTCAGGATCATGCATTGAAACAGCGAGAGAACAGGAGGACCTCACCTGCTGCTGTGGGGGACTGCATAAATATTGGGGAAAAAAGGGCAAAGATCAGGTCCAGAATAAATCTGTTCTCTATTTTCTGAACAGCAGAGGTAAGACAAAAAGACAACAAGCACCTTCAGATGCAGCATAGCCCACCTTCGTGTATTCACAGAGGTGGTGCTGAAATACTGCCAGGCCCCTGATATTTTGAGAGATGCCTCATTCTGTACAAGGAAATTCTAAAGACTTCTGAAATATTTTGTTGGTGAAGGAGGCACTGCCACCTCACAAGAAGGGCATTCCTGCTACTTAGATATTCAATGGCAAACAGTCCTTGCTAAAGCCAGTGTTCAATTTTCTTTTACTTTTTTTTGACACCTCAGAGCTTCTACTACTTCTTCACCATAGTTTCAGTGTTAACATCTACACCTTTCTAATTGATATCAATAATTTGTCAAGAGAAAGTTCACATTTAACATAACTCTTTCCTCCTTAGAAAGCATATATGTAAAAAATCCCAGGACCTGCTTCCTCTGCAGTAAAGAATGATGTTTATTCTCTCACTTTCTAAAGTCAGCCACTATCCAATCTATAACAGTGTTTTGGGGATTTAAATAACATTTTTCTCCTGGGGACATACTGCAAAACAACCAAGCATCTGTGGAAAGACAAGGAGTTACTGTAATGCACTCTTCCTGTACACAGGAGGACTGATGTTCTTTGGTGTAGATTTCTGTTTAAAGGGAAAAAAAACCAAAAAAACCCAAAAACCAAAACAAAACTTAACAAAAAAAAAACCAACAAAAAACCCCCAGAAAACCAAAACCAAGTACCAGGACCCCATATACTAGCAATAATATTTAATATTTCCTTAGATCCTTTACTACAATGGACTGAATAGCATCATAAGGAATAAATACTTAGCTAAAACAAATACTTCGACTCCCCATTCTTTGATACTTGCTGAACATCTGTCTTTTTTTAAAATTTACACCAAAATGACTTACAAACAGCAATTCTTCCTGGCCTTACCATCCAATCCATGGACACAGACAACCAGGTGAATTCCATCTTCCAAATTTTCTTCCTCTTCCTCTGGTGGAAAATATGGGATATCAGAAGCTAGTACAGATAAGTCACTGTACAGAAATCCTTCAATCTTCATTTCTTTTTTAAATTTTTCTTTGGCCTGATAAAAACTGGAGAATACATTAATTAATCACAATAGAACTGTGTGTTCAGCAAAAAAACCTTCAAAATAGAAATGAGGAGGCTTGTCTTTGCAAGAAATTATGTTTTCAACTTTCAAGTAGAGACCTGGATGCAATTCCTTATCTATTAGGACTGAGAGAAGTCAGAATGAAGGGAACAAACTCTGTTTCTGAGTAATTTGGCTATGTATAGGGAATAGCTAAAGTGAATTAGAAACTCATACTTGCCAGAGAAATGCAAGAGTAGCAAACAGTAATTTTCTGGTAGCTCATAAAATGAGACTGAGGTACAAATTTAGCAATTTTGCCTCTAAACAATGTCATTGGCCTTATAGGTACTGAAATGCAAAATGTGTAATTTTGTTACCATCAGATGCACTTATAGTCAGGTAGAAGGTGTTCTCCCCCTTCCTCAAGCTAGAGTTAAAGGATGTATCTCATGTGGTAGATATTTTTGGGTTTATTTGGTTTAGGATTCTTTTGAAAACATTTAGTAGCATTTAGGAGAGCATCTCTACGCTGAAAGAATTAAGATAACACCTTTCCTACCAAAGGTCTAAAATTTGAAACCTGAAGCATTCTGCTGGCTGAAGATGCCAAATTCTTCAGTGGCCTTTTGACTCAGTAAAACTTATCCAGATAATTTAGGAATTAATAATCACAATGTAAGTGTAGAATTAAGTAGAAAACTGGGATGGACCAGCTTAGGAGATATAACCTTTAAAGTTTGGGGTTCTCTTATGGCACCTTGATACAAACATAGCATCATTAAGGTTGGAAAAGATCTCCAAGATACTCAAGTCCAATGGTGAGCAATTAATTACATCAGCCTGACTAATTTTAAGGCACATGAGAATGAAAAAAGTAGCTTTTGGGCCATGAATCTGGAAGCCTTGGATTCATGTACATGAATACATGCTCAAATGTTCTGTTTCAAAAAGAGGAAAGAAATTCTGTGCTTAGATTTGTCAGGAATTAATCATGGTGTATAAAACAAATTTCAGAACGTTTTCAAAAGAATAAAAACAAAGTCTTGGGTTAAAAATGAATTTACATGCAGACAGCCAACACTTTGGCAGCTGAATGGGTTGAGAAATTTCAGTGCTACTGTTTTTCATCAGCACAGCAGAGGCACTAAACTGTACTGGAAAAATATAAGTTCTAGTATGCCAATCTGTGAAATGGGCCCCTGTGACATCAAGGTCACAGTGTGGCACTTTTGAATTGGGCAATGAAGCAAGAAACAAAAATAATGCCTCTTCTCCAGCTATCCTTGGTACCACTTCTCCCATTTTTTCATTTGAGAATGTGAAATTGAGACATATCAGCCAATCTGAACTCATAATTTCATAGTTTATCTACTGTGTGCAATTATTAAAACAGCAGAGTAAAACAGTCTGTGGCACTGCCACAGTGAACTGGCTATCTGGGATCAATGCTCTGGTATGAGTAGCCTTGATTTCAGGAAGGAGGGTCAGATAGCAAAGATTATTTAGACACCTAAACCTCACTGCCTGCCATGACAATTAAGGACCTGATGTCTTTGGCAATCTTGGTCTCCGTATTTTCATCCTTCCTGTTTACTTAGATTACTTGTTCTATATGAACCATTTTTCTGTTTGGATTATTTATACTGAAATTCCTCAGGCAACTGTCTCAAATATAAGTTCCCTGTATGCCTGCTGCATTAGGGTCCTGGACTGTGTCAGGATCTCCTGGCATTACGGTTACATTAATGAAGTAATTAGTCATTCTTACTTCAGCATCCTCTCGTTGGTCTCTTCATCCACCTCCTCTGCATTAGAGCAGACGACTCCGAAGGAGCCCAGCGGCTGGCGCGTGATGGGGAAGGCAGCCTGCTTTGCCGAGGAGCCCGCTATGGCTGGGGTCTCTTTGAGCACGGAAGAAAAGGGAAGACAGGTGGCTGTGCAAGAGACCGACAGGTTAACCACATCAGCAGCCTTCCTGCTTTCCAGGGCTACTCCCTCTGTCGTGGCCAAAGGAAACCCGGTGCCGTTCGCTACAAGTTTATTCTCTTGGCTGTTGGGCTCCTGAGGACGTTCAGCCTGGTGGGACCCTGCCGCAGGGTCTGCTGAGGCAGGTGAGTCATTGAGCTCAATTTCTTGCAACCCCTGCATTTCTGCACACACTGCTGGGCTCTCATCAGCGAGGGAGCTGCCACATTCTCCTCGCAGTGAGCCAAATTCAGTGGAGGTTTCTGAAGGAGCTGTAACAGGATAGCAAAAATCTGGTACCACCTTTACGCTTTGTGAAAAGCTCTCCTCTCCTGAAATTCTACTATTGGAGGAGCCCTGTGGTATTTTTAAACTGTCCGGCTTAAGTTTATCCTTTGGATCCTCAATGCATGTATCAACCTTATCTATATTTTTGTCCAAGTAATTACAAGCCCTTGGTGTTTTTAAGCTGCACTCACCATTGCTCTCCAGTGACAGGCACTCAGAGACATTATCTTGGAGCTGCTTCGGACAAATGGGTGGTCTTGTATTTTCCAAACTACAGCAAGTCTCTGGAAAACCTTTCTCCTCCTCCCCTTGTAACTCATTGTTACTGCTACTGTGTTTGAAGAGGGGTTTGGGATGTCTTTTTGGTTCTATTTGTCCACTTTCAGTGGTCATTTGACACTCGGAAAAGTCCATGATTATATTTCCATCTTTCTCCTCTGTTTCCATACAGCTTCTTAAGTTTTGATCCGAATCTCCTGAGGTGGCTTCGCTGTATTTCGATATATCCACCTCCTCCGTGGGCTCTTCTGGGCTACTGATCTGAGGAGCAGAGACAGATTTCGTCAGTTTGGTAAGCTCCACTTCCCTCTCCTCTTCCTCAAAGGGCAAAGAACTGATGGATGTGAGGGATGCTTGGATGCCACTGGGCAGGCTGGTGTTGCTCTCCGTGTGGCCCCCCTCCAGGGAGTTGCGGTGGATGGCGTGCCTCCGCACCAGGTGGTGCAGCATCTCCCGGTCACTGGGCAGCTCCAGGGCCCGGCTACGAGCATCAGACCATGCCACTGAGCTTGGTTCACTTTCAATGCCTGAATCAGATATTATAGAGGAAGATCTTTTTATGGCCCCTGACATCGGGGTAAATTCTTCGCTCTCCTCACCTCGTTGCTCCTTTGTGACTGGTTTCACTTCGCAGCTGAGTGAAGGCAAAGCTTTCAAAACCGGGAGATGAGCCTTGGTGTCTGCATCCTCTGGTTTTCCAAGACTTGTCAGTTCATTCAGTGCAAGCTCAGACAAAGTGAAATTAGTTTCAGGATGACCAAATTCATCTAGTTCATGTATTTCAGTCCTGTCTTCCAAGTCATCAGTTCCACATGCTCCACAGTCATACTGAGCACTGACAATTAACACAGGCTCGCTTTTTTGAGAGTCCTTATTGCTGGGTTCCATGTCTCCACAGGTAACATTTGCCCCAAGTCTAATATCTTTTATTAAAACTTCCTCAGATGTTTTAAAGTCTTCTGACATGTGTTCTGTATTGCCTGGCTCTGAGTCAGAAATAGTTTCCTCTCTTGAAACAAAAATATTTTCAGGTTTCCTTTGGCCTTCTTTGTTTGCTGTACATACCTGAGATTTGGAGTGCTGGTTTAAACCTTTAGCAGCAGCTTTGGTACTGCTGTGTAGGCATGAGAGATTCCTGTTTATCCTGTCCGTGTGTATTAGTGGAGTATCTTTCCCAAAGTCTCCTTTCATTACTGCAGTGGCATCATCTGATGCAATGTCTTCATTTCCCTGTTTTACATCCATTTGAGTATTTGCAGGAACCTCAAAATCTGGGAAAACTTCCAAATTCTGATCTGAAAAAAAAAGAAAGAAAGAAAGAAAAATTGTAGCATTAGCTGTAAGAACACAACAAATCACCCCAAAGAATCAGGAGACTTTGAAAAGGGATTTTAAAGTCTAAAATGTTATTCTATTCATTTATATTATAAAAATTACACATGCATTAAAGGCATAAAACAAATGCACATGCCAGAGTGCATTTAACTAGAATTACACTCACTGAACAGTTATATTTAGGCCAAACAGTTATAGTTAGGCCAAAGAAGACAATATGAATAAAATACATTTTCCTCAGTATAACTGTATCTATACTTCTAGTTTTTAGAGTATAGGTAGGCAAAACAAGATGGATACTTCTTTGTATTCCTGGTGTCATTCAACACTGTTCATAGTATAGCTCTTATTTTGAATCAGTTTAATATTCCGTTTAATTTAAATACCTTTAATGACATTGTCAAAATTTAGGCAATAATAACTGTGGAAGAGTGAAGATTTTGTATCACAGGCTACATTCACTAGACTATGGACACCTATAATATTAATACATATTGCTTCCTTGGTAATCTTAATGGCTGAGTGAAAAGAAAAAAGGTAGTAAGGGCCATGAGATTTCACTAAATAATTCTGGAACTAAATAATTTCTTAAAAATTTGATTTGGGTACTCACAGGGCAAAATATTTCTTGGAAGGCAATGCTGCATTTCAGGGGAGTGTGGGGCTTCATGTTGGAATTGTGGGGTTTTGTTCTGAGATTTCTTACCACTAGATGTCATAGTGGGGATATCAGTCTAGTGTTGGTTTTCCTTTAAATTAGTACTGTAGCAAAAATCCAAAAGACTTTCTACCTAGATTTTCCCTCCAACTCTTTAAAATAAAATAGCTTAATTTAAAGATGAAAAATGTGAAGGAAATACTCTGCTGTTAGGGAAAACACCAAAATTCAGCTGTATCACTTAGGGGGTCACACTCTCTTCCAAACTCAAAGCCCAAGGTACGTGAGATCACTTATCCTGAGCTGGGGAAGGACCTCCCTCAGCTCAAGCTGTCTCATGAAGCTGTGCCTGTGGTGTTTCACTCACCTTTGCAAGGCATGTCTGTGTACCTATCTTCAAAGATAACTGGGAGTGTGTTCCAGTCCCCGTCGATGTCCAGGCACTCCGCCGGCAGCGGGGGCATGCTGGTGAAATAATCCGAATTACGAATTTCTGTGGAAATCTGTGCGTGGCTCTGGATCCTGGCAGCAAAGTACAAAACAATGTGAGTGCTTGAGTAGCTACTGTGCTGTTTCTCCACTGCTCCTGCAAGCCCAGATATGCAGGCAGAGGACAGAGTCAATGTGTTTAAAAGGAGAGGGAAGCATTATTACATGGTGGGGAGGTAGCCAGCACTCTTAGCAGGTTTCCATCTCTCAGTTAGAGATAACTACAACTTGCACAGTCCCTTCCTGAAAAACCTCAGTGTTTTTGAAATGATTCCAGATCCCACTGCCTCAGGCTCCTGTTAGCTGCCATAACCCATTGCTGCCCTCCCAAGAGTCTCAGCTGCTGGCTGAGACTGGATCCCTCAGCTGGTTTCTGGTCAGGAAATTAGGTCTGTCACTATGGCTGTGGTCAGGGTTTCAAAACCCAGATGCAGGAAGCAATAATCAAAAATTTGGTTGAGCAGTACAGGGAGGAACACAGCCAAGAAGGATGCATGGTGAGTCCTCTATCTCACTTATCCCATACCTCAGTGTACTGTGGTGTCTCACACATGTACAAATCTGGAAGAGCTGAGGCACATTAATTCAGCCACTGTCTCTTGGCAGAGCCACAGAAGCATAGAAGGGTTTGGGGTTGAAAGGACCTTCAAGATCATTTACTTCTGACCCCCTTGACATGGGTAGGGCCATCGTCCACCAAACCAGGTTGCTAAACCTGGCCTTGAACACTTCCAGGGATGGGGCAGCCACAAAGTTTCTGAACAACCTGTTCCAGTGCCCCACCACCTTCACAGTAAAGAATTTCTTTCTAAGATTTAATCTAAATCTACTCTCTTTCAGTTAGAAGCCATTCCCCCTTGTCCTATTGCTACGTGTCCTTGTAAAAAGTCCCTCTCTGGCTTTTTTGTACCCCCCCCATCATCTGTTTCCATCATTTGGGCCACTCAAAATGCTACCTGGCTCTCCTCAGTGAATGTGATATCAAACTGGCAGATGAATATGTGTTCAGCTATAATAATTACAATAATTTGCATTTCTGATGAGCTTTTCTATTTAAATATCTGTCTCAAAAAATGGGGAAAACATGAAATATAAAGAGTAAGGCAAAAAGATTTTCATAGATGGTCTGCTGAAAGCAAATCTGTTCTTCATCTTAAAGCCATTACCCCTTGTCTGATTACTATTTACCCTTGTGAAAATGATGAATAATTGATACTGAAATGAGTGAGGAGAAATATTTTTGTCTGTAAAATCTGGAGAGGGTGTGTCACCTCCACCCTGTGCCACACCCAGCCTACTGGAAATGGTGTGTCAGTCAAATGCTGCCAGGTACATACATGCACAGCCTCACACAAACCCACAACAGCATGGAAAGCAAAAAACAGTTCCTGTCTGATGAGAAGGAAAAAAAAAATGGGGGTAAAACTTACTGCTTGAGGTGGTTGCACAGCACCTGGAACACTGAGCACTGATCTCAGCTGGAGATTCTGTGAACCCAATTAATAATCCCTACTACCACTCCCAATATTAATAATACTCTGACAGCCAAGACTGTTTTTCCAACTACATCATCTAGCAAATTCAGGAAGAAAATCTGTCTGTGCCACGAGGCCTGTATGGACCAGATTTTCTACACAGACCAATTCATATTTTTTTAACTATTTTGGCAGGGTTTTTTGTTGTGGTGTTGTTTTGGGGGTTTTTTTGTTTGTTTGTTTGTTTATTTACTCTTCTTGATAATCACTGAGAAAAACAGTATGTTTATCTGTAGGAAATGGGCTACTTCTGTGACTGCTGGAGAAACAGAAGCACTTCATGCAATTAGGCTTTCCCCTGTTCAGGGTAATGTTGGTTTGAATGGGGCCATGAGTGTTTGTGTCCTCACCCCAGGACCTTGACTTGGGGTTTTCCTTGTACACAGCTCACTAAAATCCTGACATGGAAGAACCAAGTGAACACAGCTGGGACCCTGCAGTCATGGCGTTGCTCTAATTTGGCAGAACAAGGCAGTGTTGTACAACCTATCCACTAATGAAGTCATGGCCCTTTCCATCAACACTGAATCAGCCTTAATGTCCCCAATGACAGCTCTGACAAAAGCAATTTTCTCCTTTGCACTAGGTCAGAAGCAAATGCCTCCCTTAAAAACCATCATTGTGACAGGACCTGATGTCGTGGCCTTTCAGCCCCTTCTGAAAGATGGGTTTCACATTGGTAATGTTGTGGTCTGTCCATGGTGACAAATAGTCTGGTTAACCTTCATTACTCAGAAATTCAAATCTGAGCATCTTTCCTTGAACTCTGCCTTCAGGGGTCAGGTCCTGAGTATCATCCAAGGGCTCCACTTGGGTTCATGGGCTAAAACCAAAGGCAGGATTTGCCCTGGGGTAGCTCAGACTGGCTACTCACACTTCACATTTTGGTTACAAGCAGGAATTTTCCAGCAGAAAGAAATATTTACCTTGAAATGGTTTAGATCATATTTTTACGAATGCAGCCCAGTGCAATATTTGTTTTTTGGTCTGTTTTGCATGTTTTGTTCTTAGCCAATTAATTATCAGCCCTGAGCTCATATCACACCCATGTTTTCTCCAGCTAACATGGTGCTATTCCCCATTCCTACCCTTTACTGGTGCCTCTAGTTAACATCCACAGCTTTCCATTGCCTCTTTAATGCTCCTGTCTACATTTAAATATCCCTTCTGCTAGAGAGAGTAGGGCTGTACTAAACAATAAAAAAAACCATGACTGCCTACCCCAAAATCTGTATGAGGGATGGTAAAAAGCAAATTTGTAAATGTGAAGATTTGTTGCTTATGAACAGTTATTTCCCACTAAAAGTGCCAATGCTGGATCTGGTGCATTTGGTTTAGGAAGTTAATTGAAGAATGGAAAAAAGAAAAAAAAAATATATATATATATATAAATTATTTCTGGGCCCTGCCTGATAAGTCACTTACTTTTGAAACTCATTTCAATAGGTTTACAATATGGGGCTAAAACAGAGCCAATGACCTCTCTCACATCAAATTCATCCATACCCTGCAGGAAAAGATCTCGTTCTTGATTGCAAAATATTTTAAAGTAAATTTTTAATCATTTCAGAGATGGGGGAGTGTTAATGGGTTACTTACAGGCCTTCCTGGAACATGAGCACAGCAGGTTTCTGGTGCTCGGTGTAGAAGAAGGCTTCTGAGAATCTCCTCACCTGAGAGAGAAAGAGACCCACAAATTAAACCTAAGATCTGCTGAAAGGTGACAAGGTCCATCAGTCAAAGAACACAGCAGTGACTATCAGGACCAGATTCATTAGTGCTGACATTAAAAAAGAGTTCAATTCTGCTTCGTTTTCCCAGTCCAGCACAAAGCAGCTGGTGTTGTTGAATATTTTGCTGCGAGGTAAGAAGAGTCCCTTGGCAAAAAATCAAAGTTTGGTTATCTGCATCTTCTGACTACTTTTCTAAAAGTTGTCAAATTTACCATTTCCCCCTGTATTGTTAAAGTTGGGAAGATTTATTCCTTTCCCACTGTGCAAAAAGCAGTCTGGAGTGACTTACTAAATTAGAACATTTCATAATTGATTACCTCTTCTATGGGAACATCCACAGTGACTCTCAAACTACCACGGCAGCAAAGGAACTCTTGCATATCAGTCCAGAGGAGAAGAAGCCCTATCACAGTAGAAACACACCTGCCTATGTCATGATACTCACAAACTGAGAGCTCTTCAAAACCCTTCATGGACATTAGATCTGTTCAGTGTTGGATAATCAATTACAAAAGAGCCATGGATCTGAAGTGGCTGGCAGAGCACAGTGTGTGAAATAAGCTATAAAAAATTCAATGCTGTCATCTGCCCTGGAATAAGCTTTGAGTTTAAATGAATCAAGCATAATATGCAATCAAATGTACTGAGCTGTTAAACTGCAGCCCATACATTCCTAATAATAATTGTGAAAGTGACCTCTGTTACAGGGACAGAAAATGGCAGCAAAAAGCATATGTCAGAGCATCTCAGCATCTCCCAAAATCCCAGCTGGGCTTTAGCAAACGGCCTTGCTGAACAAAGGACCAGCACCTCTTCAAAAAGACTGTGTCTTAACAGTAGGACTTTTCATCTGGGGCTCTCAAACTGTTTTCCAGAGGTGCAAAAAATATAACTACACACAGTTTATATGGGCAGGAACCAGAGCATACAAAGTTATGTAATTTGACAAAGGTCAAGAAGAGAGTTGGCATCAGTTGAACAAACCACAGGCTGAGATCCACCCTGCTGGAGCTGGGAGCATGCAGAGTTGGGTCCTTTGGCTGAAAGCCACCCAGGTCCCCTCAGAATCAAGGGAGATCTCATCAGGCTAACCAGGGGAGTTTCAGCATCAGGCACTCAGCCACCTCTTCCTGAATTTTATGACCCATTTTTGCAAGCTCCAGGGGAGACTTGTTCTGGTCACTCTGACCTCCACTGACTTTGACAGGAGCGAAACACAATCTGAGGTGTCACTGCACACGCCTAATGCATGCAGTGTGAATCCTGCCCTTTTCTCTACTGTCCCTGCTCTAATGATTAGATCAGACTTTGAGTTCAGCTCAGGTGATGTGCTGAACTGGTGTCTGGTCAATAACCAAGAACATCCTGATGGAAGACAGAGCACTTGCTGAACTAATCAGATAAGTAGATCTGACAACATTGGCTCAAATGACAAGTAGGTTTGTGCCTTCTTTATTACCAAGTACAAGAAGCAATTTCAACATGAGCAATATTAATATTTTGTTGTGTGCACTTCACTGTGAGAAAGGGAAATATCTATATATATGACAGGGAAGAAAGCAAATCCATATTCCTTATGGTAGTTTTGTGAAACCAGTTGAGTTAAAATCTTTTTTTTTTTATTTGTCACTGTGATGTTTGGGTTTTTTACAACAAGTGTTAATGATTTACAGGTATCTATCAAGTATAGGTGACATATACCCTTTCCCACCCACCTCCTGTTCTATGTCTGATCCTGGTGTTCAAACTCCACTCATTTTACATAGGATCCTGGGTCACACAAACTCAGCAGTCTGCATTCCAGAAAATGAAATCTGTAATTTGAAATCCTGGGCTTCACCTCTTCTTCCCCTCCTCTTCAACTCTTGTTGTGCTTACCCCATTTCATGTAAATAGTCATAGAGGCAGAATTGCATTGGAAATAGACATCCAAATAAATATGTAATGTTTAGCAGGAGGTGACCATTACTGAACTTGCTTTTAACTTCTTAACATTACCCTTAGCATGTGATGTTCCTGAGTCAGATAAGCTGTGACTTCGGGATGGAGCGTTGCCACCTCCAGGAACTGAGTCCACAGGGCCAGGAGGTGAGAGCAAAGCCAGGCCAGGTCCTTGCTTATCTGTTCTGCTATCTTCTCTGGATTGCTCAGCAGCTGGAGAACAGAAAGGAAATTATGAGGTCAAGAAAGTGTTATGAAAAAGAATCAGATTGGCATATCAGATTAAGTCCTTTTAGGGACAGCAGCAGCAAGAAAAATTCTCATGATTTATTATTACTAAAGCTACCATTTTCAGTTACTTTATCCCAAATGAAGCTGGTGAGACATTTTCTTTTACTCTTTAACATCACATATTTTAGATCAAAGGGTCTCAGCTACTCAATTAGAGAGCTAGAAGCAGGAACAGATAATTTTTTGCAGACATTTTACAGCAGATATATTAACTGGGGGGAAAAAATCAAAGCATGTGTGCTCCAAATTATCCAGCAGATGGTGCTGGATGCTCTGAAATAATAAGCCGTGGCCAGGCTCTGTTAGCAAGAGACCTCTCAGCCATATCACATTAGAGTACAGACGAGTGATTGAGGGGGAACCAAACAAGAAACCTCAAACCAAAATGCTGTATCCTCAACACATGATGAAAACAGACAGCCCAGAATGTGTTGTTGCCTGTGTCCCTCACTAGAACATGCTGGCTCTCTGGGTGTCCTCCAGTTCTGTGCTAAAGCTCTGCAACAAAGCAAAGTCCGCACACCAAACTTCACACTTTCATAGAATCATAGAATCGTAAAATGGGTTGGGTTAAAGATCTTCCAACTCCCTGCCACGGGCAGGGACACCTTCCACTAGAGCAGGCTGCTCACAGCCCCATCCAAACTGGTCTTTAATATTTCCAGGGATGGGGCAGCCACAGCTTCCCTGGGCAGCCTATGCCAGTGTCACCATTGGCAAGGATTTCTACCTAATATCTAATCTAAACCTGCCCTCTGTCAGTTGAACACCATGCCCACTTGTCCTAGCACTACATATCTTTGTAAAACATCCCTCCCAAACTCTCCTGTATCCCTTTAAGGTACTGGAAGGTGTTAAATGTTCTCCCTGGAGTCTGCTCCAGGCTGAACAAGACCAGCTCTCCAGTCAACTTGTTAGTTTCTTTAATGAGAGACAGACATTGCATTTTACCTCCATGTTATTCACTGGGTCTTTTTTTTTTTTTTGTTGGGACTGTACTCTAGCTGAAAGCCTGCTTATTTTTCACATTTTATTATGCAGGTAGTTTCCAGGTTGGTGACACTGCAAACTAAGCCATGATTAAAACCAAATTGTCTGTGTGAGAGAGAAGCAGAGAAAATTTATGTGGGGATAAACCAGATATTGCCACTGTGTTTATATTGTTTGGATGCTATTCTGTTTTAATGACTTGTCCAAAATGACACGAGCTCTGGTACAGGAAAAATCAGGGGAATACTGGGAAACAAAAAATCCTGCCCAAACATTTCCCTTTGCAGTCAGGGCATTTCTTTATTTATGGCATCCAATTTAATATGCTGTATGTCATTGTTAATTTTTTATTTGTTAAGTCAGGACGTTGTTTCTTACATCATAGACTGAAAGCTCAGTCTTCAAGCAAGATGCATTATTAATGCAAGTCATCTTTGGAATAGGTGTGTGATGGCTATTTTTCTAGATTATTGCTTGTCAAATGTCTGAATTTGTCAGGGAGGGAGGGAGGGAAGGAAGGAAGAAGGGAGGGAAGGAAGGCAGGAAGGCAGGAAGGAAGGAAGGAGCTATTTCTAATTGTGAGAGTCTTATTGTACTGAAAATTAGTCCAAAGGAGACTCTAGACTGTGTTATCTGTTCTATACCCTTACAACTTCTAAATGTAATAGAGATGAGCCCAATAAGTTCTGCTTCTTTAAATCAATTTTATGTAAAATCAGATTTCCTTCAAAATATCAAAGTCAGGATTTAAAACTAATAAATTTGTCATTTCAAAGAGTTTTTAATCTATGGCTGACAAACATTAGCTCACAATTTGTAACAGGAGTGCAAATGGATTTCTTATTTACTTTGGACTCATCTTCCCTCCATTAATTGTTACCAAATTCATTTCCCTGGGGAAGTGTTGGAATTGTTAAAAAAATGATTAGGTGGCTCTTTATTTTTATGGTTTGCTGGGCATGGTGATATTCACTCAAAGGATGGACTTGATGATCTTGGAGTTTCCAAACTTAATGATTCTATGATCCTATGATAAATAAAATCCATGAAATCTCTGATTCTAAAACACTTTTTCCAGTGATCAGCTGTCACTTGCATTTCTTCCTGGCACTCTTGATGACTTGTCTTTGTCTCATTTGAAAGAAACTTGGCAGAAGCAAGTTCAAGAGAGTAGTGGAGTCACTTCTGTGCCAAAATCACTTTTTTGCTCCCATAAGCCTCCGAACAAGTTTAGGCATTTTTATTTGAAAATATATGGTTGTACAACCTGCCAAAGTATCTTTTCTCCTGTCAGCAGAAAAGCTATAATTGCAACCTATCCAAAACAATTTTTTTGTCATACTGATACTCAGGGCTAGGCTCACTGAAGGATGTTAGAACATTCCAGCTGGTGAATTGTTAAAAGTGACAGGAACACCTTATACACAACTAATCAAATCATGTGAAATAGTTGGTGGAAGAGAAACAGTCAACAAACTTTCTGATGGCACCAAATCCCCTTTTTCCCTGCTCTGATATGTGACTAGGCTGTCTTGAAAAATGGACTTGAAAAACATATGGGCAGGTTCTGTTGAAGGAAATACCTGCAGCTCCATACAAAGCTGGGATAACGTCTCTTCCACAGACAGCTCCTCTGGGGAAAAAACACAAAGAAAGACATCAGGTTTGAGAACAGTGGATGTGAAATATTAATGCTCTGATGTTTATTCATGAGAGAAATTGGTCATTTGGAATTCTTGCCTGACAGACAAGTTTCTGTTTGGGTGGGGGCACTCTGCAGCCCTCTTTGTACTCATGCAAGTGCAACTTCTGCTTATTGCAATCTGGACCACTAAACCAGTAGAAAATGTTGGAGTTTTGGTGACAAAGACAACAAAATTTGACTTCAAATTGACTCTCTTTTACTAGAAGTTTGATTTTTAGCCTTTGGTATTTATGGCCAACTGTAGAACTGAATACAGAGTCTCAGCAAACGAAGTGCAAGGAATGTTTGTCCCTGGTGTGCCACAGAGGACTGTGTAGCAACATCAAATTCCTGACTAGTAAAAGATTGGGTATCTCTGTACTGCCTTGTGAAGCTGGAATTACCTCACCACTGCAAGCAGCAGTGTCTTGATGCAATCCTGAGAGAATCCAGCACAGGGACACTCTGCTTTAAATGCACCACAAACTATCAGGAAAAGGAGGACATCAATCAGCTCTCCAGCTTTGGCAGCTTGATTTTGCACTGCGGAACTTTCTAATGGTGTCCGTAAGGAAACAAAGCAGGAACAAAGCAGAGCAAGTCACAGAGCAATCCCCTCCTCAATCCCTGAATGTCTCTTCTCAGACAGCACTAAAAAATGGGAAAGGACAGACCAAGATGGGTTGTACCTTGAAAAGACACAGTCTTAGATGGTGAAATTTGGGAAATAACCATTTCCAGTTTTAATGTCTAAAGTAAGCTACTTTCTTTTTAAATATACTACACAGGGAACTAAGAAAAAAATAATTCAGGAAGTCTGCAGAGATTTATATTTGTGGATTTATCTTAACCTTCTGTAAAAACCTATGAGATTAATATGATCAATATAGATGTTACAACTGAATGAGCCATTTGTATTCTTTCCCTGGTCAGTGGAAAAATATAGCAAGTACAAGATGCAGTTTGTGCCATCCCAAATTGGAAAGCACTACCTGTGTCAGATAACATATTTTTTAATTGGGTGTGTTTCACCCAAATGAATGTAAGGAGACAGAAATAAAAATTTGATTTATATTCATCTTACTGCGTGAATCTTAAACCCCATAATTTTACTGACTTTTGCAACAGGTGTAAGAAAATCAGCCTTAAAACCAAATCTTTAGTAGATTTTCAGACTGTGAATAAAATGATGCAAATAACACTCTGCTCGAGAGGCTAAAAAGGATATTTGCATTTTGCAAATTTTCATGCATTACAAGAAGTACATTTGCAAATGAAGTGCCTGCTTCAGTACCAGCATTCATTTCAAAATCAGCCCAATGGTGTTTAGAACACAGGTATGTGCTCTGGGGTGCTCCTGGAGTTGTGGTCACTCATCCATGCACAGCTCTGCCATCTCACAACCTATAACCCTGTCTGGGTGAGCCACAAATCCTCTGTTAGCTATACCTGATAACCAAGATCCACAAAGCAGTTTTGTTGCATGCTGTGCTCTGTCTGAGAGCTCAAAAACTGCAAATTAAAATGCTGTTTTTTGGGTTTTTTTCTCTTGTAGTTGGATTGAATAACACACTGTGTTACTTACCTATGATTTTTAGACTGTCTTGAAGGGAAATATAAGATGGGGAACAAGAGATGAAGTGGAAAATAGGATCTATCAAGTCCATGAGTGTGTGAAGCATAATGCATTGTGTTTGATAGTTCTTATATACAAGGACTATACTGGAAAATTTTGCTCCCTTTTAAAACCTGCTGGCCAATGCAATTGACCCTGCTAATGTAATTATCTCTGCAACATAACAAAATTGATAACTTCCAAACCTGGACACCACAGAAATACAAAGACACAAAAACACAGATGTGAAATTATGAGCTACATTCCTTGAATTCAAAGAAACAGGTGAGACAGAAGGATTTAGTCAAGGATGAGTCTCATTTTCATAGGATCTCATGCTGCCATTACAAAGATTACTAAACACAAATTACAGAACTCCATCCAGCAAATCCAGCCAGCCAGAACTTGCACATTAGACCCAACAGGTCTGACCAGCCAAAAAAACCTTCTGCCAAAAAAAACCAGAAAATCTATTAAACAATTGAATTAGGAAGAAAATCAGATTAATTTTGAAGAGCAAGTTGTAATTGGCAAGGGAGAAATATATTGTAGGTTATAAAGAAGTGACTACAATTTAAACCCACTCATATCACCTTTCAGATTTTTCTTTTCAATTATAAAAAAGTATTTGCTCAAGAGGAAAAAAAATGTTAAGAATCTTCACAAGATTTCATGGCCATTCAGAACTGGAAGTTACACTTTTCAAAATGCAGCTGAGGCCAAAAATCACAAAAAGGCAAATATTCTGAGAACTATATCAAAATATTTTATACATTTACACATCAGGCCACATCCTGTGAAAGGATTCACATAATCTGAGAAGTCAGTCACCTTTAGCAGCAAAAATAAACACTAATCAGAAAACACAGAAGAAAACCCCTTTAAGTCCCTGAACAGACCAAGAATTTTGGTACTAAAATATGTGTTTAAAAATACAGCACTGTAAAATGCTCAGTGGTTTTAAATGTCTTTACTTACCCAACTTCAGCTGTGGTAACTCAGGAATCTCATTCATTATGAGGGTGTAGTACGTGTGAAGACCCCTTTGAGCATTCAGGAGCAGGAGACAGAGATCCTTATGCCACTTGTATGCATGCTGCATGCAGTTTTCAGATGGGACATAAAAGCTGCCCTGTGTAGCAAAAGTATCAAGAAAATAAAGTACAGACATTAAAATTCATGGTCTCCATTTGTGCTACAGGTTTCCACAAAACCCCAGTTGTGGACAGTCATTCATTTCTTTTTGCAAGAGTCTGTAGAAATAGGACAAGGGGTAATGGTTTTAAACTAAAGAAGTGTAGGTTTAGGTAGGATATTAGGAACAAAATTCTTTAGTGATGGGGTGGTGAGGCTCTGGCAAGGTTTTCCAGAGAAGCTGTGGCTGCCCCATCCCTGGGAGCGTTCAGTGCCAGGTTGGATGGGGTGTGGAGTCACCTGGTCTAGTGGGAGGTGTCTCTGCCCATGGCAGGGGATTTGAAATAGGTGGTATTTGAGGTCCCTTCCAACCCAAGCCATTCTATGATTCTTCAATTCTAATCAAGCAGAGATTTTAACCATCCCAAACCTGCAGTCACCCAACAAGCCAGATGTGTAATCCAACAGTATCTCATTCCACATGTCAATTTTGCCCAAACCACAACAATACTATTAGGTCTCAGCAAGGCTGTCACATGCAAAGACCCTCAGACCAAACAGTCCAAAAGAGAAATAGAAATCTACCTCTGTCCACCCCACATGTCCCACTGTGGAGCCAATGTCTCTCCCCTCAACACAGAGAGTCCTGTGTGAAATACACTCTCTTTGCTGGAGGAGGAAGGGTGGAAAGAACTGAAAAGATGTTTACATTCACTTTCCTTTTCCCTCCTTATTGCCTCCTGCAAAAGTTATAGTTTGATGGTACCATGGTGTGCTTTGTTATCTGTATTCGAGAACAAATGCAGATGGCATTGCTATCCCATCAACAAATGTGAGCCACTCTGTACTCCAGGATCAATGTCTGTGTTAGTATATCTCTGTGTTATAATATCAGTGTTAGTATATCTCTGTGTTATATCAGTTAGTGTATCTCTTGTGGGAGAATGTAATTGGACAGATCACAGCATGTTTACCATAAATATTTCCCAAAGAACATTTTTACACTTACAATGTAAACTGAGCTTGCATTAGGGCACCATAAATCAGAAAATTTCACTTCTGTCAAAAGATGCCTTTATAAATTACTGATATTTGAAATTTTCACGGCTTAGGTTTAAAGTGGAACTACCTATTAATTCCTGGATTTGTGAAACATGGACAATTTGCAGCTTAGGTCACTGTTTATCACTGCTGGAGTAAGAATACAATTCCTACAGGCCAGCCAGGTCCTGATTGCCTTTTTGGACAGTCCCAAAAGTTGCTCATCTCCAGGAGAAACAGAGAAGAACCAACCACAAGCTAGTGCATCTCCTGTGTTTTTCTCCCTTTGACTTCCCTAAAACCTGTATTTCACAAATCTTGGCTTAAGCCAGGATGTTTCCCTCAGCTTCTCATGCAAATCCTCATGAAGTTAGCTAGAGTTCTGTGGTAGGCACAAAGGGAACTGCTCTCTGGACCTGCAGAGAAACAGCTGATGATAATTGACAGAGTTGGCTGTTCTTCAAAGGTTTCAAAATCTCCAGCTTCAGCATGAATAGTTTTCACTCTCGTCATGGCCAAAACAAAAAAGGGAGCATAAAGAAATGCTGCTCAAAAAAATAGAAAATTGGAAGTGGATTGATGTACAATGTCACGAAAATATGCACTCCTTTATTATCCATTGTTGGGTTTTTTTAGGCAAAAATTAGTCTGGCATTCAAATGCTCCACTGATGAGAAGAAGGAAGAAAGTGAGTTAATTTCGTAGTTTATATGAATGCTATAGCATAGTATTGTGCATGAGTAAACTTTAATAGGTCTATTTTTAGCCATTCCTTGGCATAACTTATAGTTTAAGCGTAAAAAGCAACACGAAAATGCACCTGTAGGTGGGCTCAAAATTTGTGTGAATTAAAGATGTTTAAAATATTACTCAGTTAGTCTAGTTTTGAATTTCCTAGCGTTTGTCTTTCTGTCTCATGGTGCTTTTTCAAATTTGTCCTCAGCTGATTTACCCTGGACAATTAACCTCATATTCTACACTGTAGACACAGAATTAGGAGCACTGAATACAACTACAACAGGCAAGCAAAATGTTCTCCAGGATTTCTCTCCATGGCAATGTAAACTTTCTTCAACTTACTTTAAGATATGGACCTGTGTGAATAGAGAGCTGAAAAGATTGCTTCAAGCTCTCTTTTCCTGTCCCAGCTTTCTGGGAAGGGTGCCTGTGCCAGAGACAGGTGCTGTGCTTCGAGAATGCCATTACATGAGGGGAACAGCATTGCACAGTCCAGGTTGTGCCATGCATGAGGAAGAGGCCATATCATTAAGCATTTTGATGAAATTATATTAAATGGCGACTTGTTGCACTGCTGGCTACAAAAGAAATACGCAGGTTTCAGAGTAGCAGTTTGAACCACTAGGCAGCACTACCCAAAAGGGCCTGCCCTTTTTTATTCTCTCATTTATATATCTTTCTTAAGACAATCATGGATTGGTCAAAGAGGTTGACATCTCTATAAGTACACAGGAAAAAGACATGGTCAATCATCTTTCTCCACTTTAGGGGAAAGGAATGAAAAAACAATCTAAAAGTTCAAAATAATTTTGGCCAATTAGGAAAACAAGGACTATATTTAGAGAAAATGCATGGGAACTTCTACTACAAAATTACAAACATGGAACACTGCAAAAAGCAGGGTGACAGCGACTGGCTTTGAAAACCTGTTGTTTAATGGGAACATCCATCCTAATTTGAACAATCTTTCTGTCGAGGTGGAAAGCCAGCGTGACAGAAAAAAAGGCGACAAGCTCCAAATTTCTGGTTCTTCAGTGACTTAAAGACATCACTGCTCTCACAGGACTGCTTCTTCTGAAAGTTGTCACACACATACAGGATACAGAGCAGGACATTACAGAGATTATTAAACTCACCTCAGGGACAGTTTAAACTAATGTGAACTAAGGTCTGTGCATCTTCATCTGCAGGGACCCAGCAGGGCAGGCATCTGTCAGATGATGCCATTATAAACTGCTGCAGCTAAACCAGCCTATCCATCACTGTTCAATAAGCTGAGAAATGTCAAGAAATGTCTTCCTTTGGGATGGTCTAAAGATTGCAGACCTTTCACATTTGCTATTTTAATTGCCTCTTCTGTGCATTTGTTCAGGTGATTCCCTATTTCCTTGCCAACAGCCTGAAACATGGATTCAGAGTACAATACTAACAAATTGAGTTTGGTAACAAATATGTCATGTGCTGTTCTAAGGGAAAATACTTACTTGTTAAGACAAGTAAGACAATACTTACTCTTGTTAAGACAAAACTCATATTAAAACAAAAAAATAATACTGAACCTGACAATCTCACCTTGCCCAAACTTGATGGCTCCTCTGGGCTTGTAATATCCATTGTGAAAGTACATGCTGGTTTCCTTTGTAAAGATTCTCATGACCTTTTGAACTAATTCCTTTGGCCTACTGTTATTTTAATCCCATTAATTTGTAGGTAGATAGATTCTTGTATGCTGGTTATAAAATGCATCTGTGCTGATTTCCTTTTCCAAAGCTCCCTCTGTCTGTAGTGGTAGACTGCATCTCTGGCTTTTGCCCATTTCCATTTCTGAAAATTTTGAGAGGACATGAATTCCTGACAAATTTCACTTCAAGACTTAGGACCTAAAGGTACTCTGATAAAAAAGATGGATGACAACACAGAAGCTAGTAGTACTGACACAAAATGATTTTTTCCATTGTGACAACATCATTAAGGAAAAATAGACCAAAAAACTCAAGACATTGGAAAAAAAGGCAGTCAGAGACTCATCCAATACAGGATGGAAATTCTCTTTAGCGCTCCTTTTGTTCTGAATGTAGTTATACATATATTTTGTATTTTTAAAGCAGCAGCCAAATTAAGCTCCACCAGAGTTTTGGCTGTTCTAATTTTGTCCGTACCTAACCTCACAACAGCCTTGTAGTCCTCCTGAGTTTCCTGCAACTTCTTCCAAAGGTCATAAACTCTCTCCAGCTAAAGACCTCTGAAGGTCTTTTGTCATGAAGAACCCTAAGCATATAGGCCTAATTTCTCCATTTCCCTGTTTACTGTGATCATCTTCCATCACAGAGTCACAGAATNATGCACCTGTAGGTGGGCTCAAAATTTGTGTGAATTAAAGATGTTTAAAATATTACTCAGTTAGTCTAGTTTTGAATTTCCTAGCGTTTGTCTTTCTGTCTCATGGTGCTTTTTCAAATTTGTCCTCAGCTGATTTACCCTGGACAATTAACCTCATATTCTACACTGTAGACACAGAATTAGGAGCACTGAATACAACTACAACAGGCAAGCAAAATGTTCTCCAGGATTTCTCTCCATGGCAATGTAAACTTTCTTCAACTTACTTTAAGATATGGACCTGTGTGAATAGAGAGCTGAAAAGATTGCTTCAAGCTCTCTTTTCCTGTCCCAGCTTTCTGGGAAGGGTGCCTGTGCCAGAGACAGGTGCTGTGCTTCGAGAATGCCATTACATGAGGGGAACAGCATTGCACAGTCCAGGTTGTGCCATGCATGAGGAAGAGGCCATATCATTAAGCATTTTGATGAAATTATATTAAATGGCGACTTGTTGCACTGCTGGCTACAAAAGAAATACGCAGGTTTCAGAGTAGCAGTTTGAACCACTAGGCAGCACTACCCAAAAGGGCCTGCCCTTTTTTATTCTCTCATTTATATATCTTTCTTAAGACAATCATGGATTGGTCAAAGAGGTTGACATCTCTATAAGTACACAGGAAAAAGACATGGTCAATCATCTTTCTCCACTTTAGGGGAAAGGAATGAAAAAACAATCTAAAAGTTCAAAATAATTTTGGCCAATTAGGAAAACAAGGACTATATTTAGAGAAAATGCATGGGAACTTCTACTACAAAATTACAAACATGGAACACTGCAAAAAGCAGGGTGACAGCGACTGGCTTTGAAAACCTGTTGTTTAATGGGAACATCCATCCTAATTTGAACAATCTTTCTGTCGAGGTGGAAAGCCAGCGTGACAGATAAAAAGGCGACAAGCTCCAAATTTCTGGTTCTTCAGTGACTTAAAGACATCACTGCTCTCACAGGACTGCTTCTTCTGAAAGTTGTCACACACATACAGGATACAGAGCAGGACATTACAGAGATTATTAAACTCACCTCAGGGACAGTTTAAACTAATGTGAACTAAGGTCTGTGCATCTTCATCTGCAGGGACCCAGCAGGGCAGGCATCTGTCAGATGATGCCATTATAAACTGCTGCAGCTAAATCAGCCTATCCATCACTGTTCAATAAGCTGAGAAATGTCAAGAAATGTCTTCCTTTGGGATGGTCTAAAGATTGCAGACCTTTCACATTTGCTATTTTAATTGCCTCTTCTGTGCATTTATTCAGGTGATTCCCTATTTCCTTGCCAACAGCCTGAAACATGGATTCAGAGTACAATACTAACAAATTGAGTTTGGTAACAAATATGTCATGTGCTTTTCTAAGGGAAAATACTTACTTCTTGTTAAGACAAAACTCTTATTAAAACAAAAAAATAATACTGAACCTGACAATCTCACCTTGCCCAAACTTGATGGCTGCTCTGGGCTTGTAATATCCATTGTAAAAGTACATGCTGGTTTCCTTTGTAAAGATTCTCATGACCTTTTGAACTAATTCCTTTGGCCTACTGTTATTTTAATCCCATTAATTTGTAGGTAGATAGATTCTTGTATGCTGGTTATAAAATGCATCTGTGCTGATTTCCTTTTCCAAAGCTCCCTCTGTCTGTAGTGGTAGACTGCATCTCTGGCTTTTGCCCATTTCCATTTCTGAAAATTTTGAGAGGACATGAATTCCTGACAAATTTCACTTCAAGACTTAGGACCTAAAGGTACTCTGATAAAAAAGATGGATGACAACACAGAAGCTAGTAGTACTGACACAAAATGATTTTTTCCATTGTGCCAACATCATTAAGGAAAAATAGATCAAAAAACTCAAGACATTGGAAAAAAAGGCAGTCAGAGACTCATCCAATACAGGATGGAAATTCTCTTTAGCGCTCCTTTTGTTCTGAATGTAGTTATACATATATTTTGTATTTTTAAAGCAGCAGCCAAATTAAGCTCCACCAGAGTTTTGGCTGTTCTAATTTTGTCCGTACCTAACCTCACAACAGCCTTGTAGTCCTCCTGAGTTTCCTGCAACTTCTTCCAAAGGTCATGAACTCTCTCCAGCAAAAGAGCTCTGAAGGTCTTTTCTCATGAAGAATCCTAAGCATATAGGCCTAATTTCTTCATTTCCCTGTTTACTGTGATCATCTTCCATCACAGAGTCACAGAATGGTTTGGATTGGAAGGGATCTTAAAGATCATTCATTTCCAAATCTCCAGCCATAGTAGGGAGACCTCACATTAGATGATCACATAATGAAAAACCTAGACAGGTGTGAAATATAAACTACTGCCTAGTGTTTTGGAAATGTAAAGGCTTCAGTGAACGTTGATCATGATGTGCAAAGCTGGACCCAACACTGGACATCACTGACCCTTGTGCATCTATTCTCTAAACTGGTCTCCTGCTAAATTTACCCAGCCAAGTAAAATAGCCTTCAGTATCAACAACCCCAAACAAAGTAAACATTCTTGGCAATATCCCTGCTGAATACATTTAAGTTAATCAGCCTTTTAAATGAGTAGGTTCCCTGTGCAATGCTCTTATCAGTCAACAGATTCCTCCTATAATTAGACGGTATTTCTTTATAAATGTACTTTCCCTTTATAACAAGAGAAAGGAAAATTACTTGCAAAAGACAAACACCTTCATCAAATAAGGTTCATGTCAATTCATTATTCAAATGCAGAGAACAATTTGTGGTTATTCACTTCCTGTGTACTATGTCTATCTAATATCAAAAGGTACCAACTGAATTTTATGCTTTGTAATGTACAGTAAGTAGCTTGCATTTATTTTGTATTAAAGCAATTTCATGAGCTATGTTAACTACGTGCAACATTCAACAATAGCACTAACAGTTGGTAAATTAGACCCTTTATGTTTAATCTAACTCTTAACACATTTCACAATTCAGATTCAAATTGCTTGTCAAGAATTTTAATATACTAAAAAGCCATTTCAGTCTAAATAGACAAGTTTTGCAGTCTCCAACTCTTTTCCAGTAGCAGAGAGAGCTACCCTACTTTACCTGCTTCTGGGAAAGATCTACAGAACTGCTTGAAACTGAGGAATAAATCTCAGCATCCCAAAATAAATGTAGTTCCTGAGTTCACAGCATCTGCCCGTTCGTCTGCAAGCCCATTTTGATTATCTAAAATTTATTCTGGCTTCAAACTCAAGGAGCAAAGCTTTACTCTCTACTTTGGATGCTGTTTTCTAAGATAAGAGATTTCCTGTTATTTGGTGGTTGGAAATTAAATTACAGTTATGTCTTGAGCTAAAACTTTAGTGTTTCCAC
>VZTZ01006647.1:123753-375654 GCA_013400955.1 Drymodes brunneopygia | reverse complement strand
AAGATCCAAACTCCGACAGTAGACCATAAAAATCCTTGGTTTTTGTTGTTAGTTGTCCTTTTTTCTTCATCATCTCCTATGTTCACTGCTCAGTAATTTTTAGTTTCCAAGTAGATGACCAGTGAGACCTGACATGCCTTGTTTCCTCAATTTACACTCTTTATTTTTAGCTGAGAATTATTTCTTCTGCATACAGAAAGTACCTTTTGCTAAACTTTTTGTCACCTAGCACTTTTATCTCCATTTGTTCATGAAATCTTTTCCAATTCTTTTATTGGCCTCCTACCACCACTAGCTCATCACTATCAGAGTTCTTTTTTCACCCAACCTCCTTTGACAGCCCAGTCTCCATAGTCTCCATCAGTACTTAAGACAGTCATTTTTTCCTATAGTTTATCAGTGCAACTATTTAACTCCCTATTTATTACAAGTCACCTGGCCAAAGTAACTGTAAATTCACCTCTCATAATTATCTTCTGTCCTTGTTTTTCTTAACTTTGTGGAAAATGCTAATTGGGTGATAAATCCCTATTTATCCTCACACTTCTCTTTCATGCCATAGAGATAAGACAAGTGAAAGATTTGAAAAATTAATGTGTTTTCCTCTTTGAACAAAACCTAAACATCTTCTGAGAAAAAATTGATAAAATGTTAACTTTCCACTTCCCTTTGTCTTGCCTTCCCTCCCCTCATCACAGATGTTAATCTGGTATCCTCCTAATCCAATCTCAGGCCTCACTGATTATATCCCCCCATCTGATCTCTCTCATGATCATTATCTTTCCTGTTCCTTTTTCTCACTTTGTCCCTAAATAAAAGCATTTTTTACATTTTTGACGTTATTATATTAAAAAGCAGTCCCTGTTCAGATCCTGCTATCAGTTCATCATTCCACCTACAGAAGATATTCTAAGTCTGACTCCAGTTTGGTTTTGAAACCAAAAACCAAAAATAGAGAATTTACAGCCTCCCTGGGCAACCAGTTCCAGTGTTTGATCACTATCATGATAAAGAATGTTTTCTAAACTTTAAATGACATTTATTGTGCGTAAATTAGTTCCTTTTGCTTCTTTTCATCTCACCTCCAGCTCCATTTTCTGTATCCCCTTCCATCAGGTGTTTATTCACATTTGTAAGATTCCCCCTTAGCCTTCTGTTCTCCAGGCTAAACAATGCCAGTTCTCTCAGTCTTTTCTTATTATAACAGATGCTCTAATCCCTTCGTTATATTTATGTTCCGTTGCTGGACTTGTTCCAGAATGTTCATTTCTCTCTCATCCTGGGGAGTTCAGAACTGGACACAGCACTTCAGGTGTATCTCCATTTAGAGAGGGCAGTAGCCATTCCTGGTAATGCTCTGTATGAGTAATGCAGACCAAGATGTTGTGGCCTTATATTCTGCACGGACATACTGGTGCCTCATGTTCAGCTTCTTGTCCACCAGAATGCGTAGGTCCTTCTCTGGAAAGCTGCTTTACTTCTCCTCAGCCCCCAGTCTGACTGGGGGGTGTCTGGAGTACAGTCCTCTGTGGGTGCAGGACTTGGCAGTTTCTTGTTTTGAACTTCCCAGTACACCTGTCAGTCTCCTTCCCCAGCTGGTTGAGGTCCCTCTGAATAACAGCACATCCCTCTGGTTTATCAATCACTTCTCCCAATTTGTATCACCTGCAGACTTGCTGAGGGTGCACTCTATCCTATCACACATGTCATTAATGAAGATATTAAACTGGTTTGAACCCAATTTCAGCCTCTGTGGGATCCCACAATTGCTTAGTCTCCAGCTAGATTTGAGCCTGGCAGTTTTCAGTCCAGCTCACTGTCTGCTTATCCAGTCTCTACTTCCTCAGTTTGTTTGTCTGTAAGGAAGCTGAGAGAAAGGGTGTTGAAAGCCTCACTAAAATTGAAATAAGCAACAACCTCTGCTTTCCCCTCACCCACCAAGTCAGTAATCTTATTTTAGAAGGTAGGAAGTTTTTTGGGACAACTGAATGTGGGAGTGAAACAGCACATTAAATATCGTCAGTTAAATGGGTTTTTGTACCCTCTTCAAATTATGTGTCAAGAAGACAAGCTATTTTTCAATGGTGAGAAAGTTTGGCTCAATTCAGCAAATGAATGAAAATTATTCTATTTTTAAATTGATTCTAAGTCTCCATATTGAGGTCTGATTTTATATTCTTAAAAGCTCTTGCTGCTCACTGTTGAGAAATTGGCTACTTTAGCCTTTTTCTTCAGAGCATGCTAGCAAGTTTCTCTCAAATTCTTTAAAAACAGGGAAGAGAAAAATATAACCTTGACTTTTTTTCCCTAAGTGGCCTCTGATGCAGTAGCACAACATTACAGAGAGATTGTACTGTTTACCCACACCTTTGGTTTCATGTGTTTTAATCAACTCTTTGAAAAAAGCACATTTAGAGTGTTTTCCTTCTGTCCACAAAGAGATTTTACAACCCTTCTAAAGAGTGTATGGCTCCAAGAGGCAGGAAATGTGAATTCCTTAATGCTCAAAGGGAAAAAGTGGATTCCACTGAAGTCACTGGCTGAAAAAGGCATCTTTGAATTTGTTTTCTAGTTTAAATTTGACTTAGAAAAACCTTAAAAGGAAAGAATAATTAAACAAATATAAAAAAACCAAAAAATGTCATATCTGAAAAGATTTGCCCATCTACCATTTATCTATCTGCTTTAAATGCAGTGGAGAGCTAAGATTTTTATTTATCAACCCTGACTAATGCTAGGAGCATTGCAAATGTCTTTCTGCCCCTTTGTTCCTACTCTCTGCTTTGACAGACTGGAATCCAGGGCTGACGATATCAAAATATACCAGGCTCTTTGATGGCTGGCTGGCCAGTTGCAGTCTCTGTGTGTCAGTGTGTTGGCAGCTGTAGTCTGATCAGAGTGGATGGATGAGACAAAAACATGAATTGATAAAGCATTGCCCCACAAGCCATGTGTGATAGAAGTCTGCCTGACTTTATAAAGAAATCAGACCTGACATCAACAGGTTTCCTCCTTTCTGAAGCTAGTAAGAGCTGTATACTCTGGAAGCATGCTAAGGACCTGATTTTTTAGGCATAGTATTTTATTGAATGTCATTGGAATTGGGTACATAAGCTTCTACTTCCACGACCATTATTCTGTCTCTTAAAAGTTGCAGGAGGATTCTCTGTGTGTGGCAAGAAATACGTAGGAGCACAGATTGCTTTATTGGTATGTGATACATATGACACAGAAACAGGATACAGATGCAGTCTTATCTTCTTCTCAAGTTAAAGTTTCCTGTTTTTGTGATTTAAAAATATTTTTATATATCTAGTTGTAGTTTATCACAGTTGTTTATTTTAGTTTAAAAGTGTTTAATGGAAATTTTGTACAGGAATATGGCTCAGAATTCTATGTCACATATTCACCAGAAAATGTAAAACAATCTTGGGTAAACATTAGGGAGATATTTCTGCAAATATTTTTGCAGATTTAACAGTTATTTAAGATTAAGTATGGGAGAAAAAGTTATTGCAAATTTGAATGGTAAAGATATGCAAATTCTTTATTTCTGTCAGCAGAATCACATCTGTAAAAGAAAAAAGACTTGTGAGATTTGCTGTTGGCTGCTCTTCTAGAGTGAAGATAAAGAACCTGGTGGTCAGTACTGTGAAATAGTCAAGCAGTCACATTTTAGTCCAGTCTAGGTAGACAACATGGCTGTTTACAAGTAAAAGTTTTCTGTTCAAGGTTGTAGCAGATGCAGAAACAGGACAGGTGGTACAGACACAGGATATATGGGAAGGAAGTAGCACAGACTACTTTTACATTATTTATGTGTAACATCATTTCTGAGCTTGTACCTTAGAATTATGTGCGGTGCATACTCATGCTACAAATCTTTGCTAAATCACTGGGTTCCCAAAGCAATCTAAGTGTTAGTAGAAAACACAAGAGTATGCCTGGATCAGCACTGATGGGAAGTTCCAGGTGATAGTTTGTCAGTGTAGTGGGCTTTCACATTTAAACCAGCAAAAGTGAATATTGAGAACAGTAACTTTCAGTGAGATGGTCCCACCATTCGATCGAGATATTGGCATTTGTTTATGAAGGAGTAGGAAAGAAGAAAATAAAAACTGTGCCTCCAGAAAATGATAAAGACATTTTTTCCAATTTCAGATGAAAGATATTGAAATTTGAATTGTATTTATAGGCCTCTGACAGGCCTTCCTTTATCCTTAAATGTATTGAATTCTTAAATGTGTTGAATTTCTTTGTGGCAGCCCCAGTAACACCCCCCGGTGGTTCCTGCTCATTAAACTGGCCTTGTAAATATTCTGTAGAAACTGTTTCTGCAGCTGCAGAGGTGGTCATGCAGGATAGTATTTCACAGAGAAGTTAGAAGATTTCTAGTATATAAATTAATATAAGGAGTAGGGAAGTCATGGAGGACCACTGGCCAGATGGTTCTAAGAACTGAGCAGAATAGCAATTTGGAGAGTCTCATCCAGTCCAGCTGAAGACTAAGCTGCAAGGAACCTTGCAACATAGGCTTTCCCCAAACCAGTGATTTACTGTGTAGCCATCTGCCAGTGGTGATTCTCAAAGAATCAATGTGATTACACATGAAGATTATAATGATGATTAAAACATCCTGTGCTGTTCATCGTGAGTTATCTTCCAAAAGAGTGGTAGTTTGGCGCATTTAGTTTTTAATCAAATTGGCATTTTCTCCAGTATTTATGGGCAGATACTGTCCCAAAATCCTGCAAAATGAATCAGTAACTACCTACACATTACTGGTTAGGTTGCTAAGACACTTCTTTTTAGGTACTGACTAAAGCTTCTCTGATATTTGCCACCTTTAAGGGCCTTGCATGTAGATATATCTAACGGATAACAGAACTGAGGAGACAACTTCTCCCATCTGGTTGCAATTCAGTTACTTCCCTTAATCCTAGTCCTAAATAGAATTGAACTTCCAGATAGTAGCTGCTATTCCAATTTCCTGCTGCTGATGATATTAGAAGTTATCTTCATTGGCTTTCCTGGAGAACCAAGTTCCAATCTTTGAGAAGGCACAACAGGTCGTTCAGGGTTCATATTATCTCTAATATTCAGTTAAATGCCTTCCTTTTTATTCATGTGACAGATTTATTTTACACGTATGTTATCTTTGTCATCTTCTTTTCCTCCTCTCTAATATAAGTGCCTCTTTAACAACTTAAAGATTTCTAGTTCAATTCTTTGAACAAGGTCAGGTTTGTTCAATTCTTTGAACAAGTGAAAGATATGAAACAGTTTTCTCTCTGAGCAGTGAGGTATAGGTGCAAATCTGCCACTTTTCTCTATCTGGAAAACAGATCTACTTAATTTGCCTGGTGATTACATTATCAAATAGCCTTTAGTCACAATATCCTGTCTTCTGTGTCGACAACCCACTGTAGAATTAATTCTAATATAGCTTTCTTAAACTCCTGATCTGTCAGGGACCATCAATAGTCAGCCTAAGTAAAAAAAAACTGGAACAGCTCTCTGTGTGTTGTGTGTATGTCCTTGGGGACAAGACTGCCTCTAGGAATTCTTGGAGTGTAGTGCAAAGCAGAGGTTCAGAGCTTTTATATGCACATTGCAACAGAAATAATAATACTAAATAATTATAGAAAGCTAAGCAATACCTGCAAAAATGTTTTGAAGATTCAGCTGCCACACAGATCCATCTAGCCCTTCATATTGTTGTCCATATTGGCCAGTTTTTGGTTCATAATATTTTCCTTCATCTTTTGAGAACTGGACTAATGTTTCTATAGAACTATTTGTGATTCTTCCAAGTTTATCTTTTTAGTAGTTATATGTCTAAATTAAACCTAAACTGGCAGGTGTGGAGAGGTAAAGGAGTAGCATAGCTAGGTTTTGTTTTTAATGTCTTTTACCCATTTCTGTGACAAATTCATAACCTCTAGTCATTTTGTGAATCAGATCCTTTATCAATGTACTTCAGTAGTATAAGTTTAAAATTCTTAGAAAGAAAGAAGGAAAATAAAAGTGATGCAGGTCAATATATCTGTGATAATACTTTCCTATGGATAAATGTGAAAACAAGCATTATCAAAAAAATTTTATAACTTATACTTATCAAATGCAGTATAGTTTATTGAATGACCAATTTTCAAATCTTCAGCGTGTAAAAAAGCTATGACTTCAGGAAAATCCTTGAATTATGGTACCTTCTTGTTTTATTGATAAAATTGGCCTGGCTATGGAACTACATTCCTATTGACTTTTGTGGCTGAAGTATATTTCTTATCACATAGCTACAGTAGCTGTTTGATGTTTGGCACCAAGGCTCCTGGTAAGAACATGACGAGCTAAAAGTGGAATACTTAAGCATCCAAACAAAAGATGAAGTTGTGCCCTGTGGTCTTTTGAAATTTCTCGTAAATGTAGTACTTGTATTTGTCTTAAGTTAGGTGATTGTGCTTTCTGTTCCTTTTCCAGAAATGCTTGTCTAATACAGAAACAACATTACGTATATCAAAATGTTTAAACATGCATTGAATTTTCTATTTAGACAAATCACTAGAGCTTCTAAAGATCCTTTCACTCCTTCCTTTCTGCTCCAGATTTTGGGTATCTCAATGTCTTTGGGGTGTTTTAGGATTTCCTACATCCTAACAAAGACTTCCTACATCCTAGCAAAGTGAAGCCACGTGGTGTAAGTGGGCACAGGTTGCAAAGGCAGAAGCAGTTCCTCAGCAGCCTCCAGTATGTTAGAAACTCTGCAGTCCACAGAGCTGCAAAGCTCTATAGGAAAATTACAGCTGACATGCATCTCGTGGATATGGATCTTGAGCAGTGGAACTGTCCCTCCTTTTCTGATGTTCTCTAAGCAAGCAGAGTAAGGAGAGCATAGGTAACCTCTCTCAACAGACTGAGGAAGGTTCTCAGTTTAGCTGTCTGATGTCTGCTGTGGCTGCACATGCCAACAGCATGTCTTGAAACCAACTCCTGCTTCTGGCAAGTAGATTTGTCAACTTTAACCTAGCTTGTGGAAACAAGTCCAAGTTCAACTGTGTTTCAGACAGGTTTATGGAGAAGATTTTCTCACATGTTGAATGCTCACTTCTTTGGGACGATTGGATTGGATGATGCTACTTACAGTTCCAGTATTTATCATAAATGACTAATCCTAACTGTAGCTTCTGTGTTTGTTATCAAAATGGAAGCTTTTGAATTCCAAATATGAAGCTTATTCCTTCTGAGAGTAGCCAGCTGTAAGGACAATTACTGTATAGGACTGTTGGTTTGGCATATCCCCATAATGCCATTAATTTCCATAACTTTTTTCCTACCAGCCATGTTCTGTGTTTAAACATCTTTCAGGTGCTAGTCTCTTTCCAAGAATAATATCCATATTAAGTAAAAGAAATTTATTGTCAGCACTTAAGTTGGATGCTAAAATTATCTTTTTGCCCATCCTTGACAGGATGAAAACATGTTTGAATTAGTTAATAGTTATGAATTGTACATTCTACAATTGTGTTGAAAATATGGGGTTTTTTTAAGTTTTAGATGTTATTTTAAAAGTAATAAAAGATTTATGAAGTGTCTATGTAGGACTGTAGCTAATCATTAGAATTCCATCAAGTGCTCTTTTTTTCCCTTTCAACTGAAATGAATATAAATGGTTTCTTGGGAGAAGGCAGGAAATGTTCATGTAAGACATACCACCTGCTATTTTCATATTTATTGGAAATGTGAGTGTATGACTTTTTAAGTTGTATATGTATACATTATCTATCCCAGCTACTTACAGAGGAGAGAAGCCAGTTAAGTTCAGTGTGCTCTGGAATAAACTGCAGAACTGACTTGTTTAAATAAGCATTTCATAGGCTATTCATGATTTATAAACACAGGTCTTGATAATGAGTGCATTGAATTAGACTTCCAGGATTTTTTTTTTCTAAAGAAGGTCACTTTATATCTATAGTGGCTTAGTTTATAAGATAATCAAACTACATGGATATTTCCTGAAGTTTTATTACATAGTGTTAAACAATAAAGGCTGTCCTTCAGTTCTAAAGGGCTCCACTTCTAAGTGTGTATTAAAGAACTCTGCTTTGTCACTAACTATATACATTATATTTATGTGAATAAGACATAAAATATGCCACATAGGGAGAAATTCCATCACATATAAGAACAGCAAAGATTAAAAAGACTTCTCCAGGCCATACAGAGTCTCCCCAAGTTTTCCGAGCAGTTAAAACAGTTTTTAATTGTTTAATTGAATTTTAATGCAACTGAAAATGTTGCCTCTGAGATAAATTGTATCACATTTAATCCTTCTTGACTGATTGTCGTTTGCCCTAATGTTATGAATTTTTTGCAGTACTGTTTTAAGTATTCTGAATCAGTCCAAAACTTCAATTTACTCTTGAAAATCCATTTGAAACTTTTCCAAACCAGGAATTTTATTATTTAGCCAGCTCTATTTGGAGATCTGTCCTTAATACCAAACTTTAATATCCTTTGTTGCAAATTTTGTAAATTATTGCTTGCACTGTCCTTGGTGAACATAGACAACAGTTGATCATTTTCCTCCATAGAAAGGGCATTATACATACTTGAAGATTGTTGTCGTATCCCAGTTCAGTCTTTGCTCTTCTAGACTAAACAAGCTCCATTATTTCAATCTT
The DNA here is from genome assembly GCA_013400955.1 of Drymodes brunneopygia. Lineage (NCBI taxonomy): Eukaryota > Metazoa > Chordata > Aves > Passeriformes > Petroicidae > Drymodes > Drymodes brunneopygia. The sequence continues at coordinate 366,973 of VZTZ01006647.1, read as the reverse complement.
TCCTCATAGGTCATTCTCTGTACCTCTTATAACTTTTATTACTCTTTTCTGGACTCTATCCAATTTGTTTACATCTATTGTAATGACTCAAGCCTGGTCTGTGTCCACTAACAGTACCATGTTCTTCCTAAAGTAGTTAAGACCCAGTTTTACAACAATTAAGACTAAATGGTTTGATCATCAAGTGACTCAGGTGTAAAACATGTTTGTGTGAGAGCTGTCTCTTCCTTACTCAGCCTAGAATAATACTGGTACAATTTTATTAACTGAGGCACACAAAAAGGTATGGTTTGTAACATATGGGAGTGATTAACCTAATTTAGGAAAAATCCTGACATTTCTGCTGTCATTTCTGAATATCCCTGTCAAAAAGATGTCTACACAGTTTTATTTCTTGGAGGTTTTTTGCTTTTTTTTTGTGGAAAATGATTAATATGGTACTTCTGATCTACTTCAGTACTTAGAATCTGCTGTATTTAACTGGAGACAGAAACAGTCATTGTCCAGCTGCTGTAGCAATTACTTTCACTGTAGTTCTAGAAAATTATGCTTTTCTCTTTAAAAATATAAAATTAAAATTCTATTATAAACATCTAAAAACATTCATCAGTTAAAAATTTACAGGAAAACCATAGACTTCACAGTCATGCAAAGTTAAACTTTGTCTTTGACCTGATAAAAATGAAAAACAGATTAAGAACTTGATCTGGCATTTGATATCTGTTCTGAAGAATGAAATAATGAACTAAGGCAGCTTGTGCCTAAAAAAGAAGCCTTATGAGGAATGTCTGAGGGAACTTGAGGTGGTTTAGCCTGGAGAAAAGGAGGCTCAAGGGAGACCTCATTGCTCTCTACAGCTACCTGAGAAGAGGTTGTAGTAAGGTGGTGGTTCCTCTCTTCTCCCATGTAGCAGGTGACCATACGAGAGGAAATGGCCTGAAGTTGTGCCAGGAAAGATTTAGATTGGATATTAGGAAAAATTTTTTCATGGAAAGAGTTGTCAGACATTGGAACATGCTGCCCAGGGAAGTGGTTGGTACTGCTAATTACAAGTGTTTGTGAGCAAGAAGGTACTTTGGTTTTGTTGTGCTGCTGCAACGTTGTGTGCTGTTCCATCCTGCTGCAAGTGTTGGAAATGTCTGTGCTCTCCTTTTTGGAGATGGCTTATTGAGAGTTCCTTGTAACAGCTGATAACAGTCAGTTTTTATCTCAGAGATACACTTTGGATTGAAAAATTGATAACACTTATCTCTCTCTCTCTCCTAAACATTCTCTACAGCTTAACTCCTCCTCTGTCTCCATATCTCGCTTTCCCAAACAACTCAGCTACAGACTGCACACTGCTCATTTACCAATATCCTGTATCCACCCCTTTAAAATTCATTTGAAAGTCTATTTCTGAAATGGCAATACAGGTTCAGATCCACACAAGTATGGAAAAGACATAGCAGACCACCAGGAATAACAACAAAATTACAGCAAAATTTACAGAATGTTCTTTACACCTTACAGCCTACAGACTGGCCTGATCAAGTTCAAGTGCAAACTGAAGCCACAGGTTGGGAACAGCGGCAGGAGGGATTAATGATTAGCAGAACAAATATAAATCATAGAAAAAGAAGGAAAGGAAGAAAACGAGACTGAAATACTTTGTGTTATTTTTTTAATAATTCTGATTAACTTCTTGCCTAATATTTCTGGCTTATTTCATTTTACTGATGCCTAAGTCATTACCATTGTTTTTTTATATAGATGCAAGTATTTAGCCTTCAGCTGCCCACTGCTAATACATACATGATTTTTTTTGCTTCTCTTCTTAAACAATCACTTGAGAATTAGAAAGCATGGCCAGGGCAGGGGAGAGATCAAAGGGATTTTATAACATTCTAATTTTGCAAATATTTGAAAAAGGCTAGTTTTCTCCCTAGTTTTCAAAGATCAGCTTTTGACCCTGTGAGGGTGGTAGATTCCACTGTAGGCTAAATTTAGTGTTTTACGTCATCATTCCTAGCTCTCCTTATGTTCATACTTGTTTTTGCCAGGCTTAATATGCAATGTGGGTCAAATTCAACTGAGTACAATTACTGTGGTAGCATGTTTTTGAACAAAAAAAAAAAAGGCTTTTTTTTCTTTAGTAATGGTACCTAATTGTGATACTGTACTTCATTAGTCTGGTGGTTTTTTGATTGTTTTTAATCTATGTGTCTGCAAAAATGATACAGCACGGACTACTACTTAACAGGTTACACAACATCTTTTGTCTGTGTTCAGTACAGCATGGGAATCAGCTTGAGGCTGACAGCTGAATTTAGCTTTCTGGAGCATGATAACTGTCTGGGCTCCCAGTGCTGTGGAAATGTAGTCACTATCCAAGAGGTTTTAATCTTGGGCTGAATCCTACCCCTAATATTATCCTCATCTTGAAGGATTTTCTCTGCACTTGATGAGACTTTAACCTGAAAGTCATTCCTAAGCTGATGAATCTTTTCTCTAAGAAAAAAAAAAATACTAAACTGATTAAGAGAAAGTTTTGGAATTTCCCTTCATTTACACTAGGGATACAGAGGTTATATACCCAGCCAAAATTTCCACCTCCCTGAAACACAAATAGTAACAATAGGAAACTCCCAACAAGTTCTCAGAGAAATTTTGCGTTTTCCTGCTCAGTCAAATCTCTAAAGATAAGTTTAGTTATGGAGGAAAAGCCCAAAAACACTATGTCAGCATCTACCTTCATGAACAGTGGTAGATTTAACAATTTCAGTGGAATATATCTTTTCATGATACTTTTTTTTTAACACTGTTTTCTAAATAATTGAAGTGGTTGCTTTTGTTGGTTCGGCTCCTCTGTAAAGTACAGCCTCCTTTCCTTGTCCAAAATCTCTTGCTCCTTGGAAGATTGTATGGTACATTCTTACAAGTGAAGAACAAATAGGTGACCTGAAACAGAGGGAATAGATTTGGAGACCCTGTGTGCAAAACCAAAAAGAAACAAAGGCATCTAAAAGCAAAAAACCATTTTACCTAAAACTATTGTCCTCAGGTCCTGTGGGAGGAAAAAAATAAAAAGATTGTATAGATTTCATACAGCCCAACTCTTCTGTCAGCTCATAAATTTGTGCTGTCTTGTTATTTGAAATAAAGCACCAAGTTTTCCATGAATATGTCACTCAGGAAAGAATTAAATTAGGTATACGTAGAGATGTATTCAAATGTAGTCAGGAGATTAATGATCAGACAGATTTTTTCCATTACTCTTAATCAGGAGGTAGTGATGTGGGCCAGTGATACAACCAGGCAAGGTCACATGCCTTGTAAGCAAGTTTTAGTCATGCTCTAAATCTTAAAATAATCCTGAATACTCTCCATTTTTAGGCATGAGGAGGAAGAAACCCTCAACCTTTTCAATATTGCCTGTCCATTCCATTCTTCATTCCTCGGAAATTTGGAAAGAGAGACCTACCACCTGCCTGCCAGACAACGTGTCAAAGGATCTTTATCCTTTTTTCTGACTGTTTGCCAGAAATTGGGTTAAGAAAAAAAAGTAGGCTGAAGATGGTAATGTGCCATCTTGGAAGTCTTGGAAGCTTTCCCCTGCCAGGAATGTGCTGAGGGACTGAAGGCGCTCCCCTGCCCTGAGCCCTGCACGTTGCCATCATAGGGCTCAGTGCTTGTACATTAAATAGGTTTTTGCCTATGTGTCTCCTTTCTCACAAGCTTATCATCTGCAATGTTTTTCATCCATAAATAGATGACAGCTGTGTATATGACCCAGTCAGCTTTAAAAGAAGCAGGCACTCTATGTGCTCGTTTACTTGATGGGAGTAACATTTAGGTTAAGAACAGTGAGTCCTTTGGTAGTACTACCAGCAGTCCACAAGATGTCATACTATGACAAAAATGGTAATTTCTTGTACCTGGAAAGTACTGCAATACTAGCCTTCCAGAAACAGCACAGTCTGTTCAGGCAGCCTCAGCTTAAGACGTTCAGACAAGCAGAAGGCCACCCCTGAGCAAGAATGTTCTGAGGTCTATTGTAATCTCTCGCCAAGCACTGAGGTGCCAACTTGATTTCATCTCTAAATTATTAAAAGAACATGAGAAAAAATGCACCCTCAAGCTCTAACTCACAGCTCTACACAAGCTGCAGACTCAGTGGAAGGAAAAGGAGTTGTACCAGGTTGTCCAAGCAGAAGCTTGGTCTTGTTTTGTGTTTTGGGTAAACTATATGGTTAGAAGGAATGGATCATAAATTTGCCAAAGCCAAGAAAGTTTATAGGTCCTCTCAAACCTCTGACTTTATGCAATGAGTACTTCTTTGATGACATCTAGAAGTTGTTGTTCTTTTAAATAAAAATCACTTACTTTACTGCTGCACAATTTACTCTTCAGAACAAAATTAACTTACTTCATCTTTAAAAAGATCATATTTTTCCTTTGTGTCCTGTATTGAGTTTTTCTGCTCTTCATACATTTATAGGCTTTGAACTAATTCTTAAGAGTTTTGTTTCTCATTTGCAATAAGACATCTCTACACTCAGAATATAAATACTAAATACTAAATACTTTCTCCCATGTTCATGAAGAGACAAGGAAAATTTTGAAGTGGCATAGTGAGCACTCTTCAGAGAGGTGTCAAAGGAAGCATTTCATGTTGATTAAATAACAGGTCTAAATGGACTTGAGAAAAGGATCAAAAATTTGGAAGAAGAAAATGCTAGTATCCTGGGGTCCATATATACCAGTTTTGGTAAAAACTTTAGTAAATGGTAACTATAGATTACTGTCAAATGAAGAAAATAACTTTCCTGATGCAGATTTTGATGTTTGTCTGTAAATTAACATATCTTAAGACCACTAGCAAACTTCAAATGATTTTCACTGAAATCTTTCACTGAAAACTTTCACTGAAAATTTCCTTCTGTAGATGAAACTAGCAACTACACCATCTTTGTTAAGAGTGCAAGAATCACCAGTCAGTTTGGCAATAGGCTGGAACAGAGCTGTGAAAACATCTGCTGGGTTTTGGCATTCTCTAGGAAAAAATCAGGCATAGTTATTTGCAGTTATTTTAATTTTGGATCCATTGCAGTAATTGCTGTAACATTTGTGGGTTTTTTTAAAAAAAAACAAAATATTTGCAATATCAATATATATTATTAAAATGATACTTTTCCTTCCCTGATCCAGACTGAAGGATTCCTCATCATTCTTTGGAATTTTTCACATAGTTATGGATGATTTTCAAGGCCACTACCACATTTTTTCCCAAATTGTGAGCTGAAGCATTTTTGTAAGAGAGTGTTTGTACTCAGTGGGGCAAGAGTTTTTTAGCCAGTCTTTATTAGGGTGACTTAGTCATGAACTGTAATGGGCTTATCATGGATCTCAGCTTCATTGAAGCTTTTAGCTGTAGCTTTTTTTGAACCATTGATGGTCTAGGAAAAAGATAGAGGAGTTCTCTTGAACATTTTGTTTATTGGGTGAATTTTGTGACATCAAACCCTGTTCTTTGAATAATGAGAAAAGGAGCCTGTTTGGTCTCCCTGTGGGTGGCAATTTTTGTGTGTTTCCCCTTATGCTCTGTTCAGTTGACTGAGTAAGAAATATTAACTTTCCTTAAACCTTTATCTCATTACATTTTTAAGCTGCTATTGCTAAAATTTTAGTCTGTGATGAGGAACAACTAGTTAGGACAGAGAATATTAGATTCTTGCTAGTAATGTGGTTTAGGAGCCAGTTAATAAGGTGGGGAAAGCTGGCAGCACTGAAAGATAAGTATTGATTGCAAGTAAATGTATTATTAAACAAAATCCTCAAGGAGTTTAACTCTGCTATATTCAGTTAATGAGTGTGCTAGGGAAATTGCTGAGGGTGCAGGGCTAGGAGGTGTGATCAATATAAAGGACATTTGGGATCTCACAGATAACTAATATCTAGATCATCTTGAAGCCTCAAGGAACAGGATTGGAATAAAAGTGATCAGTATAAAATGTGATATTTAAGCTGAAAAGTTACTAAGAACAGATGTAAAGTAGGCATATTTTGGCTTTCAACAGCTGGAAAGAAGGACTTCAAGGAGTGATTCAGTTATCTTGTGAGCATGAGTCATTCATAGTGCCAGGAGATGGTAAATTTAATCCTTATTTACCTCAGCAGAGGTAGGCACTTGCAGGATCATTGAAAAAAGGACATGAGTTCTAAACTGCTTTGCAAGATTATGGCCAGTGACATTCAAGAAAGATGAGCTTGGCCTGGGATAAATGTGAGATAGGGCTAGGAGTATGAAGCAGGGAAGAGATCTGAATTTTCTTCTTTGTCTCTGTCCTTATCAAATTTAATTTTTCTTAACACTCTCTAAAAATACTTTTGTGGCAGAAAGTGCAAAAGGCACAGACAGAAGGGTATGAAAACTCATCAGAATTACTTTAGCCTCCAAACTAGACAACACTATAGAGTTATCACAGCAGTGAGGTTCCAAAACTATCTAACAAAAACCATGAGAGAGATATGGTGTTTTGTAAGAATAGGACTTAGTGAGCAACATGGTCAATGGAGAATAAGCAGCAAGTTCAGCTGAAAATCTCAAAAGGACCTTGCTCGTTCAAACCAGTGGTTTTAAAAAAGGTAGATACACAATTCAACATTCTTTTGGACTATGAACACATGTTCAAGCTTCTCCAAATTAATATATTCAAGTACTTAGTTGGGAGTTTTTCAGCATTTCAGACTCTGCAAGAAGTTTCACTAAACAAAACATTAATTGCAGCAAGCTTTCCTTCTATCCAAATAGCCAAAGTAGGCATTGGAAGAGACTGACTTCAATGGAAAAATGGCATTCTTCCAAGTCACAAGGAAGTAAAATATGTGATTCATAATTTGTACATGTACAATGACCAGAATTATGAGAACGAGGGCTACAATTCATTTCACTGGCATATATAAATTCCCAAGATTTTATTTTTCTGCCTTTTAGACTTCCAGATTCCATATATGTATCCAAATACTTGTCAGCCTGCAAGAAGTAAATTCTTTGTCATCCTGTGCACTTAGTCAGACAGAACACCTCTAAAATAGTAGAGATGTTAATTGAGTGACCTGGTCACTTAAAAAATACTTCAAAGTTTACTGGCAAAGATCTTAAACTCAATTCTCCTACCTGTTTGGCTGGAAGCTATTTTAGCTTGTTTGATGTTGTTACTTATGAATAGTAATATCCTCATGTGAGGGTCAGATGCCTGGCCTGAAGGATTAACATGCTTGATTTAAATTCCAATTTATTGCCTCTCAGGTGAGAATCTGAAGGATCACTTAAGATCCTCTATGAATTCCTGCTGTTAGGGCTATTCCATGGTGTATTATTCGGAGAGTATTATTTTCCGTGGATTAGTTTGCCATCATCCAGCAGGTGCAGAACTCTGTGCTGCTGTGTTGTGTGGAGGCCTTTATCAGAAAGATACAGGCTGAGGTGAGAAAGGGTCCTACTCCCTAGAAAAAAAAATGAAAATTTTGCCCTTTGTTTCTTTCGAAAATTGATTAAAAAACCCCTTAGCCAAACAAAACCACATAAAGCAAGCAAATACAAGAACTTTTTAGAGCTTTAAATTAAGTTTATTTCATTAATTATTTTGACTCTGAAAATTTTGCAATAGTTTCTATCCCAAACATGCTTAGAAACCATTAAGGAGACCTTTGAGGAAGTGGTGAATTTGTTTTAACTAAGTTGGCTACCTCTGACTGATGTATACTCCAAATGCAACTGGACAATTTAACAGGTCTTTTCTGCATTTGTATTCAACACTGTTTTATCACTCACATATGATCTCACATAAGTGAGATTTCAAAGGCTGTTGATGCAATTAATTCAATATTTAAACACATGAAAAGAGGAGATCCTATTTATTTTTTCTTGTGTAAAATCACATCATGAATCATTCTTCTGTTATCATGTTTTATTTAATATTAAAAAAATGCCCAACAACAAACTTTTTTTCTGAAAGAAAATTACCTAAACTTCTTTGATACTGGATCAGTAAGTATGTAAGAGTATTTTCCATTACTCACCTTAATTTTTAAAACATGTTGGATATCAAGTCTGCCTTTTACAATCTCTTTTAACAATGCAGAAACCTTCCAAACTGTAATTTATATACACCATGCCTCATGTCGTTTTTGTGATGAAAAATGTCAAGGCCAGGTTCCTTTACATCATGAATATAGGGAGAAATCTTTAAATAATGTTTATTTGACTAGATTTTATGTTTGTGATTTAAAGACTTGCTTAGAACAATTGACAATCAACTAATAAATGATTCTTTATTAGTGAAATTCAGGCTGTTAGCAAATAAGGTATTATTTTATAGTTTTACATGTTTCCTGACTCAACAACTGTGGTGCCCTGTCTGGTGGTGAGACAGCATTGAGAGCTTTCCCCCCAATCTATTCAACAGTTATTTATTTTATTGCCAAAGTACAATGTAGTTACTATTTTTTTATGGATCAGAAATAGAATAAATTATTACTTTAATCTGTCTACAGGTGAAAAAGCTCTCTGGAATATTTCATTCCAGTGTGCCATTCCTTCTCCTTAATTATTTCATTGTTTACTACCTGCCAGTTTCTGAATAATGGTTAATTGGGACAACTAGCCTCTGCCAATTTTTTTTTTTTCAAAGTTAGCAAATGAGCCATAACTTCAGTATTTATAGAGGAGTCCCAAACATAAGACTGTTGGAAGGAAGGCATTGGAAGAGAATTCTCCATCTCTAGAAATGTGATGGTGAATATAACAAAATCACAGAGAGTTTAAAGGAACCTCCCATTTTAAAAATAAAAGGGATTTCATATTACTTATGAATTCTTCAAAGAACTTGGAATATTAGGAAGATGAGCCTATAGACTGTGGATTTCTTAGGGGAGTTAGAAATGTGAATGAAATTCCAATCAAAATTTTGGAGCAGAAAATCATCTTCCAAACTCCTGGAAAAGGACCAGTAAAATAAACAATATGGAAGTGTAGGCAATGGAGTATTTTTTATTATAGAAAGGGTTCTTTTTATAAGAATTACTGGACTAACATCCTGTTTTCTGTAATATCTATTCTATTGTAATTCTGTATATAGTGTCTTGGAGACATTGACTGAGAAGATTGATCTAGTTTGTGTGTTTAAACAAAGGTTGTTGTGACTTTCTTTCGGTCTAAAATGACATCAAATGGAACTGAAAAACAATAGTTGAACATGACCACATATTTAAGTGGCTCTCTCCTGCAAGTGTTTAAATCCCAAGAGCATGAAGTGGCACAAGCATCAACACGGGCTGCTTTCAGTGTGAGGGAACTCCTTTTACGAGTGGAGCTGTCAGCCACGCTCTTGTATTTTTGGTACCTGCAGGAAAGGGTTACCTCCTGTTTGCTCACTGGCATGAAGCTCTGCAGAAAGGCAGGACTGAAAACTTTTTGCTGGAACATGAGTGGGTCACAAAAGCAGACATTCCTGTTGCCAGCAGCTCTTGCCAGGTGTGCATCAGTTTTTCCTACCAATGCAATAACTCCCACATCACACGTACAGGTAATGTTAACCACCTGGTGAGCAATTTCAAAGAGCCAGTTAGTTCCCTCTCCATGTCTTTCCCCCACACTCTAATACTACACTGCAGACTCTCTGACTTTTGTAATAATCTTCTAAACTGTTTTAAATATTGTGCTGCTGTTTCCTCCATCTGTTCCTTGCTGACTGTTGCATGACCCCCTCTGTTCACCATATTGGCAATGGTGAAACTAATGTCAAAAATGGCAAAAACATGTTACCTTGTTCTCCTGCAGAGCTGTTTATCTTTCCCTTGTTTATCGTTCTTTAAATTAGAAATTGAAATCCTTGCTCCATGTGCAGCCAAATCTATCACTGGTCCTACTAATAAGGGGAAAAAACAGTAATAAGGGCAATATTCCAGTAAACATGGATTTTGGTAGTGCTTTCCAAACCTGTTTTGGAGTCCATTCAGAAAAGGGTTTAATTTTCCCCAAGGGTTGATATCACAGTAGCCCAGAAGTATAATGCACAAATAGCATAAATAAAACATGAAATTTCAAAGACATATAAATACTATCAACTCTTGCTTTTGTGGAATAAGATTACAGAAGGCATGATCAAAATCCCTCGCAACAATAGTAACATGAGTAGAGAATTGTTCCAACTAGACTTGGGTTTTAATAGGAAAAAGATGCAAAAAAAGCATTTTGCTTTGGACAAGCTCTAGGTTAACATTTCTGCCAGTTTCAGGTTAAATCAGACAAGCTTCTGATTTGGCTTTGGCTGAGACAAAAATATTCTGAGCTCTTTTCAGGAGATTTTGGCAATCTTGCATAGCCAAAATGAAAAAGAGATTATTACTTACCTTCCAAAATTCTCAAATGTCATCATTCCTGGGGAATCAGGTTTAAAAGAAAAACCATTTTTATGGTTTTACAATGGATTTCAACCAATATAAAGAGAGGAATCCCTCAATAATGATTTCTGTAAATGTAAAAATCAAAGAAACAAACTATGCTTAAATAATAAACCAGTCTCTTTCCAGGAAAGCTTTCCAGAATACTATATTAAAATATGATTCTGGATGTTAAAAGTGGCTTACAGAGAATGAATGATGAGCTGACATACCCTGTTATTCTTAAAATAGTTTTAAAAAAGAACACATTTGAAAAGCATGAAAAATGTGCAAATGAAAAAGTTGGGTTTTTTTTCTTAGAAGAGGTTCTAGAGAACTCACAGATTTCTGTCATTCAGAATAGCAGAAATAACTGTTGGCTTGGTGGGGCTTCAAAAAGGAATTTGACTTTGGCATGGCTTATTTGTCTGGTTCTGATTGAGTATTTGTGTCTTTCACTCACCATGATCGAGTATACTTTTAAGTGTGTAAGGTAGGATTGCTAGTTAGGGAGTATGATTTCAATTCTAGGTATCAAAAAATCCACAACTTCTCATCACTCTTCTCTAAATCATTGGGCAGCTTCCTGGAAATCTCAGTGCTGTTAATTCTCACTGGCCTTAAGGAGAGTCAGTGGCTATTTAATCATTCTTTCTTCATTAGGAACTGTAATTTTTTTTCCTCTCCTGGTGAATTTCCACCAGCATCAAGAGTTTTTCCTTCACTCAGTTGTTCCAATCCAAGCAAATTCTTGCTTCCCATGACACTCAAGTTTCAACTGTTCCCTAAGATCAACAATCAGTTGCTGATTGCTATAGTTTTCACTGTCAGGGTGGGACTATTCCCCTTTTACCACTGGCTTTTTACCTGCAAAATAGTAATAGCAAGAGGTATTCCTCAGGCACATACCCAAAGGAAATGCAGAAAGGATTTACCTGCCAAGGATCTTTTGCTCTAATCAGGCAAACAACAGATTTTCAAAACAGAGGTGAAAACACCAGTGGGTATAGGAAAATAATAAATTAGAGAATAATGGTTTCATCTAATTAATAATCATTTAACTTGATGAGATCATTGTATTTACAAAAAAACAATGCTAGAAATATGAGGAATGCTCAACTTTATGTCAATTCCTGGATAAAACATGTTGAAATAAAGCATTGTTGGGTACTTAGGAAATAAAACAATGAACTTGTCAGGAACTAGCTAGATTGCACTAATGCACCTTTCCTTCAAAACCAATTGCCTTTTGCATAAAGGAGAAGCAATTAAAACAATATTAAACCATGAGAAGCCTTTTGACACAGTTGCTGAATACACTGTCATAAGCACTGGAAACCCGATGAAAATAAAGCCTGATATCTCTTATACAAGTGCATAAATTGGGAGGGAGGCACATGCTTTTAAAAATACCCATTGGATTTGACTCTGGAAGAATCTCTTTTATTATTGGTTCATATTTTCCAGTTTTGACTTGGAGATGAAATTGGAAGTAATTACCCACAATTGCGTTAGAAAATCACTCTCATTAAGAGTAAAGTAACGTTTGGGTTACCATTTCTGGAGCGAATTTTTAATTTTTTTTATTCAAGTGGCATGTATAACTAGGAAAATGTATGGAAGCACGCCCTAGTAACAGTAATCAATGGTGCATATGAAGGTATCTGGATGTATTCAGAGGCATGCAGTTTAAGAAAGGCATGGATCATAGAGAGGGTGTTGAGTTGAGGAGCAGTGAGAATAATCAGAGACTGGAAATGGTCATGTGTAAGGACTAATAGTAGAAATTAGAATAATTTACACAGGAGAAGACTGAGGGGAGATTTGATGATACCCTTAGAAACTAGAAGTTGCTAACCAAGAGAGAGAAACAAAGACTTCTCCACAGACACTGTGAGAGGGAGAGCGGTCTTGAGTTTAAATTGCCCTGAGGAATGTGTAGGCTATCAGGAAGAAAACACCTTTCCATCTCAGAGGAGTATTAAACAAAGAAATAGTCTTGTTTGATCACCAAGCCAGTGATGTTCTATCCAGAAAACTTGCTGGAATTCTTAGGAATAAAACAGTAGATACTTGCCAGGAGTGCAATGAATGAAACTGGTTTTGCTTGCTGTGGGTGAAAGTGCTCTTTAAAGTCCCTCCACTTTTATCTCCATCATTCTCCTAAACGTTTGACATAATCTAGCCTACCCATATAACTGTAGCATTTTTAAATTGGGGTAGTCTTTGTCTGGAATGGAAGGGGTTTGTGGTTTTTTTGCCCCTACTTAACAATTCGCTGCTACCACTGAGATGCACGTAGTAGGTTGATATTGTTGATAAATATGGTCAGGTCTCCCTCTAGTGGCATCTCTCAGTTGGGATTTATTTAGTGGGAAGAGTTTTTTCTCCTCAGGACAGTTAAATCTCATACCCACAGGCACAGGGAATCCAAGGACACATGTGCTGTAACCTCATATGTGGTTTAGCCTTTCCCATTAAAGTTCATGTTGCTCCTTTTACCACTGCTGTGATCACTACTAGAGATTCATCTGTGGCTCCTGGTTGAGGCAGGCAACATAAAGGGAGCAGCTTTATGCAGAGGGTTTCATAAGTCCAAGTTCCCATTAGCCCTGATAGGATCCCTCATTTTCTATCCCAATCTTTTTAATTTTAAATACATGATGTATCTAAATCTTCAGTATATTTCTAAGGAGTAGGCACAGATTTTGAAAGGGAGGCAGGCTGGCTTTTTGAAAGACAAGCCACAAAATGGCTGGTCAGATTCAAGGGAAATTGCAGATCATTTACAGACCCTAAAATTAATTTGCGAGTTGATATTAGGGATTAAAAATGTTTTGATGAGCTATTCAGTTCAGCTTTTCATCCACATTTGCAGTGGCAACCCCAGGTGCTTTACCAGCTGCCAGGAATTGTACCCAGTACATGGGCTTTGATCAGGATGAATGTATTGGGCAAGGTGCTCATCTGTGTTTGACCTGACACAGCATTTGTCTTGTGGTTTCCTGGGTACTTGTATTCAGAAAATTTCATACAGATTGGAGGGGGGGAAACCAAGCCAAACCAAACCAAACCAAACCAAACCAAACCAAACCAAACCAAACCAAACCAAACCAAACCAAACCAAACCAAACCAAACCAAAGGATCGTGATTGTGTTTATCTAGTGTTTTCCTCTGTAACAAGTTATAGAGAAATTAATCTGTGGAAATATTGTACTCTCATGGAGAATTGTGCAGTTCATAAACTCTCCTGCCGCCAAGTTATTTTTACGTGAAAATGTTGACTTTTCATGACAATGTATTTGTTGTATTGCTCCACCCTTATTTTCTCTGAACAGCAGAACTGCTCTATTATAAACTAAGTTTTGTTAACTTGTGTCTCTATTTGGCCATAGCACACAGATGAACTTGGAGTGAAAAGACGTTCAAGATAGAAGAGGAAGGTTTTATAACTGGATGATTGCATAGCTCAGACACCACCAAATTTTTAATGAGCTTCTCAAGGAAGTTGAGGATTTCAACTTTTCTACTTAGCAAAGTTTTCATGAAGAATACTATTCCTCCTTAGTAAGGTTTTGTGCTTTTACTTTTCATTATTTTCATATATAAGGGATAAAGATGATATGTACCTATATAAAGTCAAAGCCTTAAAATATGTGTATATCTGACTCACATTAAAAACAATGAAATTTTACCTTAATGCCAGTATTTTAGATAACGAAAAAAAATAAAATTTTATGTAAATCGTTTAAGTATTTTGTATTCTATTACTGAATTTTATCCTCTTCACTGAATTATTTTCTTCAAATTCACTCTAAGGAATTAATAATGAGCTGAATTTGACCATCCCTACACCAGGAACCAGAGTTCTCTGGCCAGCTACTGGCTTCTAAATCCCTGTGAATTTAGAAATTGAATTCTTTTAAGGTCGTGACAACAGCAGAAGCAGTGTTTTCTTGCTGCTGAACCCAGTATTTTTCTTCCACCCAAAGCCAAACTCCCTTTTACACAGAAGTGACAATCCCTTAGTTCCATCCCCCCAGCGATGAAGTAAGTGCTACAGAACAACAACACGCTCACACGGCTGCAGGTTCCACCCTCATCTCATCATTGGCTGAAAACTAGGACAATTATATTTCCAAAGTGATGTGAAATTAAACTGTAAGAGCCCACAGGTTGTTTGATAGCCCTTTTATATCAAAAATAATGATTAAAAATCCTAACCTAGTAAATAACAATAATANTAAAAATCCTAACCTAGTAAATAACAATAATAATAATAATAATAATAATAATATGAAACAGAAATATCTATTTTGTAGGCTCTGAAATTTTCTATAGTTATTTCTGATTAAAGTAGTTGATAATTATAAACAAAGTTGAAAATGAATGCTGAATGGGAGAATACATAAAATGTTACTTTTTTGGGGTCGATTTGATTAGTCATGAAGACTATAAATTACTGATGATTAATGTGCACCTGCTCTGAATAAAATAGAAGAGCATTTTATCAACACTTGTTATAATCTTCTGTTAGAAATGTGGAAACATCCTTCTTCATTCTCTAAAAGTACTTTTAACGCACTTCAAGTACTTCAATTTTAAAGCATTTCTAACTGTTCCATGATGATATAGTATCTTTCAGTAATAACAGAGAAACATGCCTGATGAATGAGGATGAAATAACACTGTCTATATTGTGTCAACACAATAAATCTGTATCTCAGCAGGTGGCAGTTTGATATGTATTTTGTTCACCTTATTAATTGATGAGGATGTTGTACATGCAAGGTGAACTTCAGAGGTAATGAAAAAGGGCAAAATGTCAGAATTGTACATAGGCCTTTAATTAGTGAATTGTGCCTTAATTCATAAGCCAGGAATAAAAAGTAAAGTGCTAAGTTCTGCTTATGTTTTTCTATGTTTATTATCTATGACTTAACAAACTTTTTTGTTGCGTATATCTTGTTTAAAATGCATTTTCAACAACAGAAAGTGTTAGATATCAATTTCTATACTTCATGACTGTAATATTAAGCTTTAAAACATAACTTAAAGTTCAACAGTTGAACAGCAAACCCACTGAAACTTGTTTTTTCCTAGTTCCATAACTATGGCCTTTATGAGATGGGAATTCTGCTAACCTCAGTTGTCTAAAAATTGTTTGTCTAGGCTATATATCATGTACTTATGGTCTGCAGAAGTAGGGAAATACTTACCTCCAGAGAATTTAGATTTATATTATGATAGAATAAATCAGACAAAAATCTAATTCAAATTTATATTGCTAGCAAACTCTAATAACTGAATTTAGGTACACTAGGACACAGCTTGGAGTCCCTGGGACACTCTCCTTGTGACACCCAAGTCATTCTGATGAATGTGAGTGAGGTTTCAGTGCCACTAAGAGCCACTAGAAGACACTTCCACTTGTCTTGTCCCTTGAGGAGCCTGCCCATGACTTTGCCTGGCTCACAGGGTGTGCTGTTGGATGAGAGTGGAGACTGCTTGTGCCAGAGGTCTGTTTTAAAGGTTCTCCACAGCCTTGAATGAAGTACACACTTTGTTTTCTAACTTGAAAAATTATTCTTTGTCCAAATCAGGTTAAAGTCTAAATGCATCTACAAGCATTTATTTACGATAGCTAAAACAGATAACACAGTTACAAATGTTTTTACCTTTGCAAAGTGATGCAGGTGGATAAATAGAAGACAATCTGTGTATAGTTTGCTTAGTACCAAATGAAGTGATATTTTACATTCTCTTCCATTTCTTTGCCTCTTGGTGCAGCAATGCTCAGGATACCTGCCTTCCTCCTTCCTCTGGGAGGATATCCCAGCTTTTATACCCAGTCTCCCTTTCAAGCCTTCTAGACAGTGTTTTTACTGATCCCTGCAGCCGACATAGGAGTTATATGTTTTCTGTTGCAGTAACAATAATTTTCCTCGTTAGTAAGCATACTTTTGCTTCTCTTTTTTAATTGGGTAGCTATTTTTTATTCTTCACAGAAGAAAGCAGCTTTCACTGGAACTTTTATAATAATGCCACTGCGTACATCAATAATACACATAACAAAACCAGTCAACTAATTGCTTGAAGCTCCCTGCCCTTTTCTAATCAGATAAACTATAACATAAAGTCAGGAAGAAATTGTTATTTTCAGTTTTTTCAAACCATATTCTTTATCAGTGTTTTCTGTGGTGGCTTACAACCCTGCTTTTCTCTATTTTCAGAATGCAAAATAGTAATAGCTAACAAAAGAGCCTTCACTAAAGATTTTCCACGTCCCTTTCATGTGCACTTACTCATGAGCACTTTTTTCATGAACATACAAGGAATTTGTAGGAAAATTGTATCTACCTACTCACACCATCAAATAATTACTCTCAAGAAGAATGGACTGACAGCATATAAAAATACAAATATTTTCTATTTTAGAGATGTCATGTTTAGAATTAGAAATTCACCCTCACTGAGTTTACAGATGCTGTGAAAAATATCAACGGTAGGCAGTTGCAAAATGCTTGATGACTAGTTTTTGTGGCTCTTAAACAGCAGATGGATATGCAAAAGCAGTGAATGGGTGAGCCCTCAGGTTTTCCATACAGAGAAAAGACAAAACATTTTCATGAAAAGGCACCTTGTGTGCTCAGAGTGAAATGACCTGTGGAGCTAGACATTAAAGCTTCATATTCCACTTTCTGCAAGGTATGAATTCAGCTGTAAAACATTTATAATCCTTGATTTACTATCCTTATGGCTAATAGTGTAACTGCAGAAAGTACATCTTAGAGAGTTTTATGAAAAACTGCATTCAGAAGAAAATAACTATGGGCTATTTCAGGGCGAACCAACGAACTGGACAACTGCAAATGGAGTTTCCTAAAAATAAATAAAAATTCTGTGTTTGTGCAAAAAATATGATATGTGTACTCCCCATTAGTCTCCTCATGAGAATCCTGATAGGTAACTGTGGCCGAGGTGATATTTGAACAACTCAGAGAAGCAAATCATATGAGAATGGAAACAGTGTTTTCTATTATGCAATCACAGCAGAAAAAAATATGAATATGAATTTTTGCCGTCAGCTCAAGCTTTATACTAAACTCTAGTACCTCCTTCATAGTACAATTTACTGATCCACACCAGGTGTAATACTGAAAATCAAAGAACATTAGAAAAGAAACATTTTGCAATTATTCTTATTATTTTGTTTTCATTTTCATTTGAAAATTAAGAAGTGAAAAGCTGATCCCATTGCTTTAATATTACTTAGAAATTATGCTTATGTACAAAAAGATCTGAAAAAAACTCATAGCAATTATTTCATAGTTACTGTCATTCATTTCAAAAAATCTTCATCTACATGCTTGGAACTACAAAAATAATACTGAATTTTCCCCATAGAAATAATTAAAATTAAATTCCATTCATCCACTCAAATGGTTTCTGTCATCAATGAAAATAATTTTACATTGATTCAAAAGGGAGGAATCCACAAAAGAGTCTACTAAGAACAGTTTACACCTGGCAAGATCATCTATGTGCTCTCCTCACTTGGGTATTTTGTATGACAATATTTCACATGTTGTGATGCATAATCTCCAATAATAGAACACTGCACTTATTTCCTAGCTGGAGAAATATGAATTACCAATCTGTTGAAAGCCTGCTAGCAGTTCATGGAAATGATGACTGCTCTATTCAGACAAGGCTGCTTATATTTTAGGTTAGTTTCTCCTTTCTTATCATTACTTGTAGTCTCTGTATGAAGAGTGTGTTCATTGGGATTTCTGTGTGGGCTTGTATTCCCCTCAATATTTTGATTTATTACTCTGGAAGCAGTTAGGTCACAAGCATGCATTTATAATTTCAAAAGGAATAATTCACCTCATTAAGAAAATTAAAATCCAAATTTGCTTTGTATACAACCAAAGACAATAGCTGAATAAAAGCAGGTCTGGATTTACTTTTAAACATCACATTTTGTGAAATAAATCTATATATTATACACATATATTTTTCATCCCAACATTTTATTACAATATGGCAATAAAAACTTTTGGATATAGCAATTAACTTTTTAAGCAAATGCTGGGAGGAAGCAGGAAATCATCCTCTGAAGGAGCTTACCCAACATAGGCCATATCAGGCAGTTATAGATTACTGGAATATAAATTAAATTCCACTGGGAATGAAATACCTGTGGAGTTGCTATGATGAATTAAAACCCACTCTTATTTTTGATCCTTTGAAAAGACACTTTTCCATCAGCACCTATGTTGTGTCCAAGAGAATTCCACTGTCATTAAATATTCTGGCATGGTGTAATTTCAATTTTTGTGTTGAAATTGCTCATTTTAAGAAGATTTAACAAGATTAATGCCACTTATCCTGAGGCGTATTTAATTGTTAAGAATGAACAGAATTTTTTAAGTTTCATGGCTAAGAAGTTCCCATAGAGGAGACACATTGGGTTCAGAGCTTTTGCATGTGTTACTGTCTTGGCATTGAAACAGTTTAGTCCAAGGCATTGAATTAGGAGATGATGTTGCAAATATTCTCATCCTTAGCAGTCAGTTAACAAACACAAGTGAAGCATTCCTTCTCCTTTCCTAGAGAAGTAGAGTCCAACTCTTAATTTCAGAAGTGCCCAATCCAGTAGATAGAGGCTATAAGTATTCATTCATGTACTTATTTTTTCAGTGTTGTTGCTTATTTTC
The DNA here is from genome assembly GCA_013400955.1 of Drymodes brunneopygia. Taxonomy (NCBI): domain Eukaryota; kingdom Metazoa; phylum Chordata; class Aves; order Passeriformes; family Petroicidae; genus Drymodes; species Drymodes brunneopygia. Next base: position 347,824 of record VZTZ01006647.1, on the reverse strand, counting down.
TCACTAGTTGTTGGCCCTCATAAAAAATAAAAGTTGGCTTTCCTCAGTATGACTTACTTCCATTAAATTTCAGTCCTAAACATTCTGATGTTCAAATGCATGCTCCATGCCTCACTGTGGGAATGCCTGCATAACCTACTGTCACTCTTTATTGTGTGTATCCAACTGCTGGAGTGACAGAAACAAATAGGAAGAAACATTACAGAAAATGAGGTTTTGATGGAGGAAGAAACGAGTTGGAACTCTGCCAGGCACACTTTGTCAGCACGAACAGTCATCTTGAAAAATTCAGAAACCCAGAAATCCCACCCTACGAAGCAGAAACTGAGTGAAATGGTTTTAATACTGCTCATGATGTAAGAGTTCAGGGAACAAAAGACAGATCTTCAGTAAAGCTTGAAAAAGGAAATAAATGTCCCATGGAGTACTCTGTCTGAGAATTAGAAAAAGTTTAAATGTACAACAGATATGCTGGAAAATTCTATGATTAGTCCCACATAAACTGTTGCTACAGTACACTGTTTGCTCTTTAGAGAGTCCTATGGTGTTCTTAGTAGAGACATAAAAAGTTCGTACTCAATATATAAGGATTATTATTCTGATTTCTTAGCAGACAGAAGAAAATGCATAATTCCTTAATTTTAAAAGTAAACATAGAGTACTATTACTTATGCATATCTGTCAAATAACCCTTAGCTTCATTCTGCCCTAAAATCAAGAAAATACGAGATCATTTTTCTCTTTAGTATTATTAATGTTTCAAATATTTCCAAATTATGACTTTTCTTGGTTAATTTTCAAACTAAACTTTTTTTATTTTCCATGTTCGTTTTGGATTACTGATGAATAGGCAGCATTTAGTTTCTATCTGACATTGAACTCTGTTCTCATGGAGCCTATTCTCTTTAGTAAATTAGATTTCTTCTAACCACACTATACATTAAACATCTTAAGAAATCTTCCAGGGAAACTTTTAGAGTTTGTAACAGTACACAATGTCACATAAAATGCACCTTAAGTAATAATTTTAAGAGCATACAGACTTCATTCTAGCTCTATTTTCAACTCTTCAGGTTTACTCCAAGCTTCTTCTGATCACAGTGATCCTTGAACTGAAATCAATAATTTGCAAAGTATAGAAGACATTAGAATTCCGTTCTCAAATGAGCAGTATAAGAGTTGCTTATTTTTATCTCTACCCCAAAACAGGAACCTCAGCATTTGGTTATTAAACTAAACTCAGAAACTATGTGATATTTCACTAAGGGAAACAATTCAGAATGACAAGAATTTATGTCTTAGAGAAGAAAATCTGTATTTTTACAGTGCATTCCATAATCAACTCAGATATATATGTCATCGATTAGCAAAAAAACAGTTCACAAAGGGCAGGACCTCTATTGACTCATCGGGCAAACAAAAAATTTATCAGGACAAAAGTGGCATAAAAAACATAAAAATTGTGCTTTCTTTAATCTGATAAATCCATATTGTATTGGAAAAAATGCCTTCTTGGTGTAATAAGACAAAGTAATAGGAGAAGCATCTGTCCTTTTCTTATTTGATAATATCTGAAAATGTAGCTCTAACTGAAGTAAAGTTATGCAGTTGTGAGGGGGAAAGGGTTGAGAAGCATATATTTAATATCTCCATTTTTGTCTCCTTCATGGACTCTCAGAGGCACAGGCAGAGGCACTGAGGTTTTGTAACCCTGTTTGGCTGCAGAGCTGAGGTAAGAGCTGAACCACCAACCTTTGAGGAGGCACAGTGGAGGTCACATTTGAGGAGATTAACTCAAAGTGCACACATAAAAAAGAAGGAGGTGCATGAATACTTCTCTCTCTCACGTTTGAGTAAGTCTGACAGCTGAGTCTGCTGTGGGATAGGTAAGAAAAAGGATGAATTCCTCCTTGCAAGATGGCAGTAAAAATAAGAGATTGTGAAGAGGGTTTTATGCTAATTTTAGCCACAAGAAATATAATATTTTATCTCCTCTAGTAAATTTTATTTTTAGTTTAATAGTTTTTAATGGACTAAATTGAATTTTTAATATCTAATTAATTTACTAATTAGTATTTTGGAGGGCTAGGTAAATTAAACTGGAGTTTCAGAAAGTTTTGTCATTTATTTGACCTTTCCATTACTCCATTTCCATGAAATATTGGCAGTTTCCCCCCAAAAGGCAAACAATATGCCTGTAAGAAAGAGAAGAACTTCCATATGGTTAGTGCTACCAAGGTGTGCTGTGGTGCTCCAGACAGAAAATATAATTATACATATTTAGTTCCAACTATGATACTGTTTTGTAATTCTAGGCTGCCACCTGGAAACTGGTGAAGATAAAACCACGACTTTTTGTCCAAGACCATTCAGTTGTTTTCTGGGCTTTGTGGAGAATTTTCCCACAAGCAAGAAAAGGGATTTACACCAATGTATTTCTCCCATTCTGTTGTGTCTTCAAGTTAAGGGCTTGACAGTTCCTGGTTCTGACAGATCCTGGTTCAATTATTTGGCAAAATCTGGAAGACTTTAAAGAACTCTGGAGGATATTGTCCTGTGATCATAGAGTACCTTTTGTGAGCTAATGTAACTTCTTTTATTATATTTTTATGAGACTGGAAAGAATGGTCATATTTAATTCCTCACTTATGATAAATAACTTCTTTTGGGACTTTTGACAAGGAGTTCTGGAGCAGCTGTGACAGGCTGGAGAATCTGTCACATTTCTATTTATTTTATGACATCGCAGGTAGTGTGGGTAAGAATCCAATCTGTTGCTGAAAAAGAGCCACTTCCTCCCAGAATAGCATTTCACTTCCTTCTCTCTCCAACCCCCACAAAAGCTTAGACATTTCAGAAGCTGTCAGTTGCTTTCACAGAAATGCTTTAGTTAACCACAACAAAATCTGCAGGAACATCAGAGGAGAAGAGAAAAAATAATGCAGGCAGGTCTTTCTGTATATCTCACAGCTTTAAAATATGAGCTTTATCTAAGCAAATTTAGGAGTGATTTTAATGGAATTTGTATATGTGTGGTTTATGTTGATCAATGAATTCACTTTTGAACTCAGCTTAATCTCAGCAGCTTGTAATCATCTTTATATGAACATGCACCTCAGTTGCACATTATTATTATTATTATTATTATTATTACTATTATTATTAATAATTCATTGTGCTTTACCTTAGAAAATTACTATGAGTACAGGCTGCCTATTTTACAAACAAACAAAAAAAAGACAATAAAAGGTCTGTTTAATTACATTTCAAGAGATGTGTGCTATTAATAAGCCAATACCTGGGGTTTAAATTCTAATCTCCTTTATAGTGGTAATTCTTGTTTCCTCCCATGTCCTTTCTAAAAGAAAAATCCACGGTTGATTTACATTTATTCTTGTTTCCTCATTTTTGTCTTTCATTACTGTATGAACACACTTTTATTTCACTACAACACTTTGTCCTCTGCTTTTTTGTCATTCTTCCATTTTACTCATTTATGATTGCTTGGCATTTTATGTTCACCTATTCTTGCAGCTGCTATTACTTTGAAGAGTCCCTTAAGGAACTTTGACTTAATACAGATTTTAATTTAAAGTTCCACCCTCTCTTTTTCAGTGAATTTTAAGACACTAATTATGTGATTATCAGTACAGTGTGATCATTATGCAGTGAGGCCTGTTCCTCTTGTTCCTATTTATCACTTCAGGACAGTCACTATTGCATGAGCATGTGGCATGGGGCAATCAGACTGATCTATGCCAACACTAAAACCCACAGCATAAATCTACAGAGAGCTGGGAATTTTGGTGAGTGAAGGTTGGAGGAGACATTGTCTGACGCGTTTCCTTCTGTCAGTGATGTGAATATGTTGTTTTCTGTCAGTCTTTCCCAGCAGCATTACTCAGAACACTGAATTTTCCCCCCACAGTTATTTCCACTGAATGTTGTGTCAGTGACTGCTTGCTCATAACCAGCACTACGCCAGGACTTTGATCACAATTTTTCAACAAGGTTTGTGGAAGAAAACCCTGAACACTTAACCAGCAACCATCAATGCAAAACTCCTCATGCAAATAACCTAGAAAGCAAATAGGTTCGTTGGTTGTTGTATAAATGAGTATTTCCTAATTGCTGATTGTCATAAATTTTTTGTTTCCCAAACCTCATAGTGAATGGATCTTAGTAAATTCATTTCATACAGGCCCACTCTGATCCTGATGTCCCGGCTTCCAAAATGTACCTGTCATTGTCTTATAGGTTCTTATAGGTTCATCTTCAATTCAGAGAGTCTCAGTGTTGGAGACTGGAAAGTTTGTTTGACCACTTTTCCCCTTCCAGTTGCATTCAAGAGTGTGCATTTGACCGAAAGAAGTGAGCTGCATTAATTACATGTGCTGTTCCTTGGGCACATTTGCTTCCCCAAGTTTTAACCAGTCCCCCCTCCACCCATTACTGTAGATATTAAATCCCTTTTAATACTTTCCTCTCTGTGATTAAATCAGAAAACTTCTGAATAAAAGCTTTTTCTAGCCTTTGGTATTTCAGTAGCTGAAACTTTTGCTGCATTTTCTGGCTAATTAACAGAATGATTGTGCTATGATGGCAGGTATTTATGCTAAGTTGTTCTTGAGGGATAATCTATGGCTGTATCAAGAACACTGTGTAAAGTCTCTAACCTACCCATTAACTTATGACATGTTTCATTTGTGTTTGAGATAAGCATACACATAGATGTTTGCCTGAGGTAACACCAAACTCCAAGTTTCTGGCAGCCTAGAACTTTTACCAAAACAGAGAAAGCTGTAAAATGTTTTTTGGGTTTGTTTTTTTTTAATGAGTTATTTTTACTTTGCATTTCATTAAAAATATACTCAGAAGACCCAATGGGGGTTATGTTTGCTCGTGCAGGATCACCTAAATATCTGTGATTCTGCAAAAATTTTAGAGATCAAATATTACTTACTGTATTTTATCTGTAAAGAAACACTATAAATGAAAACAAGGGAGAGTGCCAAAACTTTTAAATTTACTGTCTCTGTTTTAAATTTGTTCCAACATAACCCCCTCCTAGAAAATACCTTTTTGTTGCTCTCTTTGTGTGTAAAATGGATGCAGGGGCTCTGTTCAATACGACTAAAGATAACACTCTAAATAATAATCAGCGCTGGATTGAGGAGGGAGTAATATGTAAATTTAGACATTACTCTTCCAATTCTGTTTTTTCACAGATGTCACTAGCAGGAAAGCAAATGCTGATTTTAATTCTTCTATGACAATTTGCATTATTTGCATAAGGAGGGTGCCCAAGATTCATAAAGTCAAAGTGCTGAAATTCATTCCTGGCCACTTTCAACATAGAAGTGAAGTTTCCTTGTTAGGGAAAGTGAAAGTCACCAGACAGTCAATCATCCACACCACCCAAGACTTTAACAAACAAGTGAGCCACTGTGGTGGGCAGCTCCACTGAGCTGGTGAGTGCCCTGTGTTGACTTCAGACACACACACACACACAGATGTTTTTCCTTCTGGCTTGACCCCAGGTTTCCCTGAGCTGAACCTCAGGCAGTATTCAACTAATTAATTTGTAGAGTACAGTGACAAAGTATAATCCAGCAGAGTGTCTCCAGAGAGGGAACCAGAAGAAAGAAATGGTGCATTTAAAATCTTACAGTCTAAGTTTCCTGCCCCTCATGTGATAGCTTGGTTCAATGGTTGAGTTAGGATCTGTGGTCTTCATGTTCTTGGTTGGGTCTCTCCATTGTCTCTAGGCAGGCTGTTGGTTCTCTTATCGCTCAGGTTGCAGTTTCAGCCTTCATTGCTTCCTTATCTTCCAGTATGAACCAGTTCTGGAGCCTTCTTAAGTAGGTGAAAATTCAGCAAATCTGGGTGAAAGTTCACAGCTTGTGGCCCAAGGCTTCAGCATGTCTAGCTACTAATGCTACATTATGCAAAGTGACAAATTTCCTTTCTTTCTTTACATTTGTGGAAAGGGAAACTCTTCACACAGACCCTATTCCAACATTATCAGTGGAGAAAGTCCTATTGACATAGATTTGATGTTAAACTATAACAAATAAGTTCTAAATCCTCCTGAGCATATGTAGATACTATAGAAATTGGTTTTGTTCCTATTTGTTAAATGCAATGCTATTTTAGACTATTTTAGTCATGGCTTAGTAAAAAAAAATCTGATAAAGGCAATTCTAGCTAGTGTTGTATGAATAAGGATGTATGAATGTATCTTTATTTTCCCCTTCTTTTTCCTCTCATATGGTATACTGCACTTGTGTAGGCTAATTTGGGCATAGGCAGAGCTCCCCAAAGGAGAATGTGTGAGGTAGGAGTTTCATGTTAGTTGCTGTAGGCAGACATGGAGACTGAAAGCAGGCAGGTGAAAGCAGACCATAGTTCTATCATTTAAAAAAATACACTTAACATATTCATAACAGCATTTGAAATCCACCTTCTCTGAAGAGTATAAAATAATCAATGTGGGTCTGACAAGAAAAGGACAGTGGGAGGAAGTTCTGATGACCAGAAACCAAGAGGGTTTTCTGAAGGAAGATTTATATCTTGCATAAGCTAACTATAAAAATAAATATTAACTGAACCATTAAAATGCTAATTTCTAAAACATATTCAATACTGAATTTAAGATAATATGAGGGAGACATTCACATGTGGTTTTCAGACTTCAACGTTTACTTTTAAGGCAGTTTACAAGGATATTATCTCAAATAGATGTAATGAATTTTATCTTCTATTTTGCCTGGAATATTTTAATAAAACCATATAATCAAGAATCTTAGCTTAGAAGCTTAGGAAAACACCTTTAAGCTCATAGAATCCAATATAAAACCAATTTTTAATTAAGTTATATGAGTTTACTGGTGTTGCCTCTACTTTCTGAAGATGTGCTACCTGAAAGGTTACAGTTATTTGGGAGAAAATTCTTAGGCACTACACTGAGGTATAGAAGTAATTGCAGGGCCAAAGGACTGGAAGTAAACAATAAAGATCAGAAAGAGGAAGTAAATGCAAAGTAACCTGCAGGCAGTAAGTAAATCTGTGTACACTGGAGTGGAAGTTTTGAATATGAATATATGAGAAAACAAGAAGCTGCTGCTGAGGATAAAGTTGGTCACATGAACTCAAAGTTTGTGGAAACTTGTGTGTCTGTGTAAGGGTCAGGTTTTAAGATCAGAGTTCTTCAAAAGTTTGTCATTGTAAGTTCCCTTTTGCCTAGTGTCACCATGCCCTTGGAGCTGTTTTTCTAACTTCTAACAAGTAAGAGTCTCTTTTTTTTTATTTAAAAGAAAATAAATTTTGTGTGAAATGATGTTATTATGGGTGTTTAAAAGAAATTGGGAGCTAAGGGAAAATGTTAAAGAAAGAGGGGGAAAATGCTAAAGAAAGAAGAGGAAAAGTTAATGTGAAACAGAGCCAGCTGGTGATTTTAGAATTACATGACAGAAACTTTAACAGTGACCTTGGGTTTTGTAGGCAATTGAAACTAAAAGGTGTTATGTAGATCCAGATAGGAAAGCTTATGTTTTCCAAATGACTGGTTTATCTTAGATGATAAAACATGAACGCATGACCTGTGGTGCTGGATTGGCAACTTCCCCTTTGGCTATCAATGAAGGAAAGCTGTTAAGTTTGATAGGTACAGTAGAAACCTTTCTCTTGGAATTGAGGTAGCAATTCAGATAGGGTGAATTAAAATACAGAAAGACTTTTGTTTTTGTCAACATCCTGTAGTCCCACCTGAAAGTCTGTGAACACCTGAGGTGGGTGGGTTGCCCCCCCGCCCCGGTCTCAATTTCATTCAAATTGTTTGCAAAATTTAAAAGACTTTTCTCACACTCAAGGTACAATTTTCATTTGTGGATGCCTTCAGAAAAATGTCCAGAATGTCTCTCAGAGGAAACTGTCCTATTGTCAAGTCCTTTGTCATAAAGAGTATTTGTAGAATGTGCTCTCCTAGAACTATAATCAGCCTTCAGTGGAGTTACCAAATTATTTTTTTAAAAAAAAAATTATAACAGCAGATTGTTTGAGCTCTTAAGCTCATTCTTATTATCACACATGGAAAACATGAGGATGAATTTTCCTAGGAATGACTTAGATGCTTGCCTTAAAAAATAGTTTTTTAAATACTTTTCTTCTACAAGAATAAGTCCAAAACTTTTGTCATTTCATGACTGGTTGAAGATGCCACTCCTGACAATTCTTGGACTTGGTGACCACTGAGGATTATGGAGAGGCAGGTGTGGTTTATAATCAGTTTTTTACAATTTTGTGTGGAGAACAGTTGCACAGGGAAGCTCAAAACTTTAAGTCCCAGTAAAACTGGATCAGAGATATCTGATCTGGGGTTGGCATGGCAGCAAAGCTTTGCAAAACAAATGTTTTACATGTTACACAGCTTTCCCTTGAGGTTTTTTCTTGTTTGTTGCTTTTTTTTTGTCGTTGTTGTTGTTGGGTTTTTTTGTTGTTTTTTTTTCCCAATCAGTTCTGACTTATTGACTCTCCTCTCTGCACTATAATCAGGAATAATCATTACTTTGACAAAGGCTACTTTATAGATTTTACATCATTATAAAAAACCCCAACTTCAGCATTGTTAGACATGTATTCAGTATTTTCCCTTCTCTGTTATTCAAACTGCCTTTACAGAAATAGCCCAGGTGTTAATATGTGCTATTAATGCCCAGAGAGAAAGTGTTTGAGTTAAATGATGTAACAGGTCAAAGAGAAACTACCAGTCCTATAAAGATAGAAATTCTGCCGTACTCTGTCATCTGCACATCTTGTTGGGAAAATATTCCCCATCATATAGAGCAGAATCTCCCAAAAATTTAATTTTACCTCCAGATTAAAAATTTTTCAGGACCCTTAAAGAGGAGCAGTGAGTACTGCTTTATGATTTTAAAAATAGTGATGATAATGGCATCTTTTTTCCCTCTCCCAACAGATCCATGAGATACTTTAGATAGACAATAAAATGGGAAAGTGGCTGAAATAAAAGCATCTTCCCCATCTGTTCTGATGTGTTTGAGAAGTGGGGGAATTACTGTCTTTGTAATTATACAGTTAGACAAAAATTTTAAGTCTCTTACCATGTCCGTCATGACATGACCCCACTCACACCAGTCACCCATTTATGCAGAGTCTTCTCTCTGCTTCACATTCTGTTTTTGCTTTTTCTCTCTTAATGACCATGACAATGGAAGGTTAATGGACAGAATTTATGCTAAGTACTAATAAGCTAACTAATATCTGAGCTCAAAATCAGCACCTATAGAAAGTTTAGCTTTTCTAAATGATCCCATAAAGCATGACCATTCAGAAAAATAACATATGTACAATTCCATTCTATTTGCAGAGCTATTAATAAAGAGTTTCTTGTCAATGTTCTCTCTCTGAACGCCCACTCTGCTGAGAGTAGTGTCTTCTTCTGACTTTTAAGGTGGAGTTGAGTCAGTATAAGTGGCATCCCAGAAGATTTTACCACTCCATTCTGGGATATATAATCTTGAGACAGCAGCCTGCCATATTATGGGTGGATCTACCCCTTCCATCAGAGGGCAAATCCCAAAACAGCTTTATTAAACTCACTCATCCTTTGCCTGGAAGCAATCATTGTCTGCCCTGCCTCTGTGTGAAGCTATAAATTTCAACAACCTCCCTCTACTGGTGTGGGCAGCGATGTGTTGAAGTGAAGTGCCATTTTTCTTAGTGGGTATTGGGAGCTGTCAGGATATTCAGTTTCCCCTGACATCACACAGCAGCAGGGTGAGGTATTACAATTCATCAGCCTGATCAGAAATCTGGATGATACAAATTTGCATTCCAGAAAAGGAATGCCTCAACTCAATGAATAAGACCTCAGTACCACCTGCCTTCTAAGGCTGGGCTTTGTTTTTCTACCCACACAAGTATTTTTATCCATAATGTCCTTTGCTTCAGTATTGAATTACTGAGATTTTATCTTTCCTTTCTGATTTGCCACCTTTGCCTTCACTGTAAGAACAAGCATTTCAAATATCTCCCAGTCCTAACTTCAGCTTTTCTTAACTAGGTTCTCCCTGCAGAGTTTAGTTCCTGTGAGTGACTGTAGTCCTATAAAATTCTATTTATCTGATCAATTAATTAATTTAGAAATCTCAGTGCAACTGACTCAGTTCTTTTGGCTTCCACATATTTTTACATGTTTACCTGACTTTCACCTTATGTTACTGACTTTTTGACCTGGATGAAAAGTGTTCAAAAGGAAACACATAACTGCTTTTTAATCTTGCTTCACAGGATTTGTCTTAAGTTATTTGGTCTCCTCATGCATTGGCAGTTGCTCTGCTAGGCTGCTTGAAAAAGAAAACCAAGAAACTCTGTGCTTTGAAGACTTTTCTTCTTGAGAACCCAAATGAATTTGATTGAGGTTCCATGTAGAAGTAAGCTCTGTTAGTGCAGCTTTGTGCCTCTTGTATAAAAACTCCTGTTGATCTCCTCAGGATATTCTTTCAGAGATAATACTGACTGCTGAGGACTTCCTTTGGAAAAGGAGTCAGATGCTGAGATGGGAAGATAAATTTCAGACATGGTTGCTTACATGTTACACAGACTTAAGTGTGCACCATGGTACCAATGTGTGTTTATTTATTTCTAATTACATTGATCTATGTTCAGAGTGTCATTCCATGTCAGTAGGGAGGACCTGTCTGAGCTGGGGTTTTCTCTATTCCAATGTACCTCTCTGTAGGCAGGCTGGGCCACTCTTATCCTCTCACTTAGTAAGATTTAAGGTAGGCTGAAATGCAAAAAGTGTTAGTTAATATCTTGTAGTGAAAGTTGCTTTTTCACAAATACTTTCCTCTATAGAAAAAGGAATTTAAAAAAATCAAACATTGTCTTTTAGAACTATTTTTTTTTTGGACAGTCATAATTTGAAAGAAGTTACAGAGGTTATTTGTTTTGGAGAAATTATTTTAAGGTTTCTATGGTTTTGGGTTTTTTTTTTAAGATAGCACAATAAGAGAGATTCTGGTTTTCTTATCTGACATGTACTTTGCTATTTATGGACATTGGGAGCAACCTCACCCCTTGGTTTGGATCCATGCTGTTGCTTGTTGACTTCATTGCGTAGCTTCTTGTGGGTTACTTGTAAACATAACTTTTCAGGTCCAAATTCTTCTTGGTTGATGGATAAAGTTGCCATCATAACTTTAAATCATAAAATGCAATCTGATATGTGTAGTGATCCATAAATCTTCAGTGGTACAAAATGATTAGTACTGAAGTTGTAGGGGTGGTAAAGTACAGATCTGGTACATAAACCTTTCAACAACAGAAGTGTCATAAACCAGAGATATTTTTGCCCCCTTGTACCTTGAGTTAGTTTTAGATTACAAACCCCCCAAAACTACCAATACAAAGCACAGCACTGTGAGGGCTGCTATGCAGGAAATTAGTTACATATCTACTTCTCAAATTATAATGCATTCCAAAATGTCAGCTGTGACATCCCCAGGAAATTTAATATTCTAAGATGCTGGAAAGTAAATGTAACAAGATATTTTTTGTCTCCTAGATGTTGAGATACAATCCCCCAAAAATTGCCCATTTCAAACTCAGCAATGTTTAAAAATTGAACAAATAAACAAAGCTGCCTGGGCTGAAATGGTTGTTAAGGTCTAAGCAACTTCTGGAAAGGGGCACTTTGCTGTGCCCTTAAAAAAATATTTTGCTGCTTTCTTTGCTGCTCTCTTCCTGAACATTTTCTTCTCCTGGTTCTCTGAAGGAGAGGCTTGGCAGTGGCAGAACCCCATATTTTCGTTCCAGAATTCTTCACTTCATGACAACTAAGAGAGGTGATCAGAAGGACAGGAATCCGTAAAACAGAATCACATGAAATATAAATGTCCCTAGCTTATCTTGGCAGAGCATAAATATCTATACAGTCTTCTGAAGATAACTAATTTTTCTGTGTTCTGTATGCCATCAACTGAAATTTGGCAAAGTTCCTTTTATTCTGGGCCTTTTCAGCATCTGAATTTTATTCTTTAGAGAGATTTCTTGGTCACTTAGTTTATAGTTCTGTCTGAGAACATAAAAGGCATTGGTTTCCTTTGAATGTTTTACTGTGAAGAGAAGTAATTAGTTTTAGAGCACTTCCAGGCAATATCTAGTATCACTAATCTTAGGCATGCAATTAAACTTATCATTTCTTCTTGTTTTGTAATTATAGTGAGAGTTAAACAGAAACATTTGGTGAATATTTCCTTGATATTTGGTTTTAATGTATACCATGTATGTTAATATATAATACATCATTCTAAAGTGAACAATCCATAACAATAATTCTGAGATAGCTAGCTAAAGAACAGTAAATTTTTGAAAGCTTTTATGTGTATATATTCACATATTTGTGTGTGCTTTTGGTACTAGGCTGAACTGAAGCCTCTCACCACAGCAGTCAGTTGTTCAAGGTGATTGTGAGACAAACTGTAAACTGTGGCACAAAAACAGTGTCTTTTGGGGTCTGGGAATTACAGTTAAAGGGAATCTGCTACCTTATGCCCTGAAAAACCACAGTTTTGAATGATTTGGCTGTGCTTTCAGAGCACCTTTGTGCATACACAAAAGATCTAGTGCATGATGCAATGAGTTCAATCCTGACAGGTCTGATATGCCAGGTGTCTTCAACCAACCTGCCTGGCTGTAATAAAAGAGTATAAAATTTGGGATCTCAGTTGACAGGAAAAGCAATGCCATCATTGATATTATACTTTAAGCAATAAAACTTGACCTGAAAAATAGTGACCAAACTGTTGTCACTCAGAAATGCATATAAGGTTTTGGCTGAAGGCCCAGCCTCTTTGCTCTTTAAAGGATTGATTCTGCTTGTGCAAGGAATGTGTAATTTTCACTGGTAAATCAACGTTCAGAAATGCAGGAGAAAAAGAGAAAACTAATCTGAGGTACTACAGCACCTGGGGACCCGGTGTGGTGACTTGAGTTGCACGTGTCTCAGTGTATAACTATGCCAAAGAAAATATCCCACATATTTATGAAAGCACAAAATCATGAAGTAATTACTGGCTAATTCAAAATGCATTGCGATAATACTACAGATCCTGGTGTATAAACATCTCAAAATTCTGCAAGGATTTCTTTCAAGAGGTTAATTTATTTGACTGTTAACAAATGCTTTTGTAAGGCAGAGCAAGATATTATGTTAAGGACTGTTGAAAACGAGTTGAGTTGCTCCAGAATTTTTATCCATTTTTAAAGAAATACAGATCTGTTCCATTTGACCCCTAAAATGAAGGGAGTTTTCTGCATTGAACTAATACACACGAAAAACTGATTTTGTTATGTCTTCAAACATAAAATTATTGACTATTTTCCAGCGTTATTGGTGCACTGATTTTTATAGAGAATATCATTATCTTGAAGAGCAAGGGAATATAAAATAATATTTAGGCTATCAAGCTCAATGTGATGACTACAGAGAAGTTTCTGAATAACTCCCATTAACAGGGCTTGTTTTGCTTTCTACTTTTTCCGCTTTCTGTCTTCTATTCTTCTTTCTTTCCTGTGTTCTTCGGTTTAGGTTTTTAGAAATTACAGAAATATGAGTTTCAACAGCTGCCAGAACAACTACTATCTCTAGTTGACCTGGGATAAGTCCAAGTGCTGAATTAATTGTTAGAATTCATGCACTGCTGTCAACACAGCTGTTCAACACTGCAGTGTTTCCTTACCTTGGTTTATATCACTATTGGTTCTGGTTTGCAAATGCTCCAAGATATAGTGCTGCTTTCAGTCCATTCTGTGGTGTATTTAACCAAACTGAGCTATACTGCAATGCTGAAGAAAAAATAATACTAAATTTTATTTGGCTGGCAACTCAGAGCAACCCAGCTACAAAAGTGGTGGAGAAATGAATTTTGAGGCATTGCTCTGAGCCGAAACAAATTTAGAAACAACCAAATGCTGAGTGGATACTCTTTATCCTTGATGATTGTAAGTTGTTCCATCAGCAGAAGTTTATGTACAAAAGACTTATTATGAAATTTGATACCTGTTCTAGCACAAAACAGCATCACCCATCTAGTTGAACTTCTTTCGTCTTAAAATTATAGCAGGATTCTTTCTTATCATGGCAAATATAAATGGCTGAAATAAAATGCTGGTCCCATAAGAGGTTTATACAATAACAAGACCAAGTTAATGGGAAATAATTAATCTTTCTCACTTTTAAATTCCTAGAACAAACTCTTCTTCTGAAAGGGAAGTTTAGAAGCTCAACATTTTTATTATCTCCTTGTGAGGTTACTTGGGATTTTCTTGCCCATTTCCTTACATGTACATCAAAGGAAGCCAAATATTCTTGAATTTTAAGTCTGTTTTCTCTGATGTAGTATGGAGTAAAAACTCCTCTATGCAAGCCCATTCGTTTCCAGAACTATTATTGTGTTAATGAGAGAACAAATGGCCTAGACATCTTTCCTGATAAATGTAATTTACAGGATGTAAAGGCATCGGGTCATTTTAAATGAAGAAATTGTGTTCTTGTGTCTCCCTCTTGTGGTGTGAAAATATATTGACCAGAAGTTGTTAATCAGACCCATTGGAAAAGAGCACTTTATGATTTCAGATTTGTTCATCGCTGTAAATTTTCTAATGTTTGTGTTTCAAATTTTTGCGCTCTTTTAACCTAACATCCTAGAGATGCAGGGAAATTTTCAAGTTAATTTTTTCCCAGATTTTTAGGAAAGCACTGCTATGTAGCTGAATGTAAAGAGTGCCCAAAGTTAATAAAATGTTTGTAAATGCCAAACCTGTTGAAGCTGTTGTGCAACACAAATTGTAGTTCAGAGGGAAATGAAGGCACAAAACTGTCCTTCAAACATGGGCTTATAAGCATGCAGAATTTATCAGCAGCAAACTCTTAAACCTCTAAATTACTTCTGTCCTTATAAGACACTGATTAGGACAGAATAAACACACAACCAGAGCAGTCAGTTCAGTCACAGAGCTTTAGTCTCCCATTTCAAAATAGAAAACAAAGTGTTTTGTTCCAGTCTTAGACACAATACAGAAAATAAGGGAAAACTCCCTTTGACTTTGACTCAAGGTTTTTCTATCTCTGTTTCTCTAACTGCAGTCCTATAAACTCACTTGTTCTCTTATAACCTGAGAAAAGGTTCTTATATTCTGTAACCTGACCCAGAAGGGATGCTCCTGAGAACCTTTTCTGGCTATGTGGCAATGTAGGGGAATTTTGACTACATGAGACAAACAGCATCCCCTGAAAGAATGAGAGACGGGCTTCAAAACACTCTATCTTGTTCCAACAGAGGCAAGAGTCTGAAGTTAATGCGTCCCAGGTGAATGTCTTAACCACAGAGCTTTAAAGTAGATAAATATCATCTTGTCTGGTGAATAAATGTCATAAGTAGAACAGCTCTTAACAGAAGAGGCTGCTGATAAGCAAGTACAGGATGCCTGGTCGAGTAGTTAATGGCATTCCAGAACTCTAAGCAACACTTTCTCCAAGTGTTATGAAGCGCAGATTTGAAAACAAGAGTAATACCTACGAGGGAATTGATCTTTTTGCAATCAAGCATAAAGTGTTTGCACACCTGTTAGACAAAGAGAGAGAAAAAGTTTCCACATTAACAGAAGCTTTATGTAAAATCTGACATACCTGGTCAGATAATTGCTTTTTCCCGTTCACAACTTGTTAAGAGACTAGATCCTTTAATTTTGTCCCTGGTAAGTTCTATTTTCTCATTCTTGTACACAAGAAAGATGTTTGAAATACTGTTTGAATTACTATTTTAATGCTTAAAAAGAAAACCAATCAGAAAGCAGGTTTATGCTAGAGCAGCAGTATGCCAGATATGAGTTAATAGAAAGAAAAATGATATAGCACCTGAATAAATCAGTGCAGATTTGAATTGTGCCTGATTTTTCTTGTCAATACATGGGATTAACATTTCTTTCTTATCTTTCCTGACAGTATTTAAAGTCTGATTTAGAGGTTTTGTAGGAATGTCCTTTGTTCTTGCTGTATATTTTTACTAGTGAAATTATAGTGCAAGTGATCCCATCTGTGCAAAATCCTATATTTGGTCATAAAGAATGCAAAAAAATGTAGAATAAAAGTTATATTATAGCTGAAACAATAATATAACAAGTGTTTAACATTATGTCTTTAGGAAATTTATTCAACAATTGGTCTAATTTTGTCCTACAGAAACTACCACTGCAGCCATTCAAGGCAAAATTTCAGTCTGACTTTAAAATCCCAGATTAACACTTTAAAAAGCTATATTTGTACTTTTAGGTGGAATATAATGATCCAGAATAACTGGAGGGCACTAAGCAATAAAATCATTAAGGTGTTCCCTTTCCTATAACTGGAGAGCTAGAGAGCCGACTGTCCTGCTGTGACTGGGAAGCTAAATCGGTAGAAAATTGGTACTTGCCTCCACTGGGTGGCAGCCCAAGCTCTCCCCAAACCTGAAAGCGAGCTGAAAAAAACAGCATCACCCTCACATATCCGCACTTTGTAAACCTCTTGAGACTTTTCTGTACATCTCGTGAGTCAGGTGTTGGCCCCTTCATCCTCAGGGGCTCAGAGCAAGATGATGTCTCTTCTGCTAATGGCTCTCCTAAAAGGCAGTACCCGTACTGGTTCTTAATTAGACTGTGATTAGCTCATACAAACTGTTTTTTAAAGTGAGGATTCTGAAATGAACACCTTCACTGTGAGCACTCTCTACTCACAGCATTCTCTGGAGACAAGTAATGGGTTCAAACAGCTTTTCTGGAAATTGAGGGGGAAACCATGCACTGTGACCCCCACACAGCCTTGTGCTTTAAAGCACACGGAAGCACCACTGAACAAAGTGAATCTTTACATCAGTGGGATCTGCTGTCCTGGGAGGCTCATCCTGGTGATTGCAGGCATCACTGTTTTCTGTTCAGCTGTAGGCTATGTAAGCCTCACAAGTGGTGAGTCCCTCTGGCTCTGCCTCCTGTGATGCTGGTGAGGGGTGTATTGCTAGGATTCCTTCCTTCAGCCAGCAAGAAACATGGGTCGCAACAGCTTCAGGTGGCAAGGACCCCATTGTCTTTTCAGGATGGTAAAGAGAAATTGTAGTGTCCTGGCAGTGCCATGTAAAAAGTAAATTTCCTTAGCTATTGGAAGTCTTTCTGTACTTTCTGTTGGATAAAGTTTCACTTTTCTCTCTTTTCACTAATTTTAATGGATTTTACAAGGAGTTGCTTGGCCTCACAACATATATCATAGTTTAGTCACTGTTTCACTAAAAAGCAATATAATACAAGAAAAAAAATTTTACATGACTCTGGTATATGAGCCATATTCTTTTCCACAGAAGTCATCAGTTTAATCTGTGTAACCTCAGATTACTTCAGATACTTTTGAAGATTTCTTTAGGAAAGATTGCACTGTTTTTCTTCAGTAAAGAAATAAGGTAATGGACCCTTTCTGTTTCCATGGAGAGGCCCACTAAACTGGGCAACACTGAAAAAAGACCCTAGCTTGGAGTTTGCCCAGATTTGATCTTGGAATCACAAGTCAGTGTGCTAGCAGCTTCAGAGCTGTGTCATGCAGAAAGACACATGGTACATCGCTTTTCAAAGCCTTTTGCATCTCCTAATCTCCAGCTCAGGACCTGAGAGATTTAGGAAATCAATCCCAGGCCAGAATAACCTGTTAAGGCAAAGGACAATCTCTGAAGAATTTATCTGCACCTTTATCTGCAGCCCTTACATTACATTTAGAGACTCAATTTGAAAACCAAAGAGGCTTTCAAAAGTTTTCTGTTGTTTTCCTTTAAATGTTTTCAGCCAAGTTTATTTGGAGATTGTCAAGGAAATGGATGTTTCATATCAGAAAACATGTGAAGGAAAATGAAAGCTATCTTTAGTTTCACAGGATGAAATTTCAGTTCTGAAACAGAGGTGTTTCTAATAAAACTGTCTTTTGGAGTTGGATGATTTTTTTTTTGGTTGCATCCAAGATACAATGAAAATCTCCTCTTACATTAATTTCTTTCTTGCTCTTAAAAGATGGGAAATATCAAAGGCTTCTGCATCACTTTTGCGATGTAGTCTGCCCCAGGGTCCAATGGCTCTGACAGTGCAAGCTGATGTAGCTGACTGTAGCCCACCAGAAAAGGTAAAGCTCTTCACACTCTCTCCTCAACTGCACAGGAGGCTTCTCACACTCTAAACAGAGATATATCATTCCCAATCCCCAGGAGTGGTGTCATAAGCTGTACAAAGAATCCAGCCAGAACAAACCACAGACCATCCCCTGTCAGCAAAGGTCACCACGGACATGCCATCAGTGGCAGCTGTGTCAGCCCTATGCTGTTGATGTCGAAGCTCCTTTGGCAGCGTTTACTCAGATTTCCATGAGTTACCTGGGGGTTTGTGATCACATCTGTGATGGTGGTTGCTGTCAGCATTTTGAGACAACAGGCTTTCCACCAATGACAATTTTTGGAGGAACTTATTATGAGAGTGAGACCCAGACTGTAATATTTGATTCTAAAGGAAAGGAGAATGAACATGGACCTCAGCCTTTTCTTCAGATATTTTAACTGCACATGAAACGTCCTCCATCCAGACAAATTGCTTAATACCTGCAATGAAATAATGCAACACACCAAGGGGAGGTCTAACCTTTCTGTGCCTGTTGCTTTGTAGCATGCTATGCTGTCAAAGGGTCTTCTGGTCTTGTGTGGAAACAATCTGGTCTCTGCCTGCCCACAAATGGGTCTCTGTCCCTCACCTACCTCATGAAAGAGGGCTTTCACAGATAATTTTTGTGAAGCACTTTGCAATTGCTACCTGACAGATGCCTGAATATAGGCCGTGGTTAGTATAATAGAGTAACTAAAATGACCTTTACAGTACCATTTTTGCTGTAAAAACCTCTCCTCTCAGTGTGCTCTGCTTTAATGTTCTCATCTTCTTTCCATTTAATTGTCATCTCATACCTTTTGTTTCTTTTCATTGACCCTTCTGGACGACTGTTTTTGGGAAAGCCTTTTTATATGCCTCTCTTTCCTTTCTCTCTCTAATAGATACCATCTTCTTTTAAAGAGCAGGCTCTCCCTCCCTCAGCTAAGTACTGTCTTGGCAGGCAACTGGGGAGGAGGAGTCTTCTTGAAAAGGCTCTGAAACTGTGTTGTTAAAAAAATATATAAATAAAGCAACAAACCTTTTACTAGGGCTTTGAACAATCATCCCTTTCATTCCCTTATGGCCTTTTGTGCTTCTGGCTTTTTTATTATTTAGTATGCTTCAGAAAAAAAAATCCAAATGTTTTATGTTAAGCCATTAAGAGTTTATTTGGGTTGAAAATAAATAAATAAATGTGATGCTAGCAGTTGGGACTGTGAGCACATGCACAGTTGCCTGGCAGAGGCAACCTATAGGAGGCACATCAGAAGGCCAGAATAAGCTTCAGTAAAAGACCAGAACAAAAGCATCAGCAGCATTTGTTTCTGGCTAAGTACTTTTACATGAGCCTGACTACTGGAGTGGTTTACCCAGCTTTTATCTGTTTCAAATTCACCTCAGTCCCCTCAACCCCCTCTACAGAATCACTCCAGACTGTAATTCATAGTAATTACATGGAACGGGAGGAAGCATGGGATTTTTAAAAATCTTTTTTATTTTATTTTTAAACCACCTGATGGGAGCATGTGACTGATTAGTATCCAGTGTTGCACCCGGAGCTATTAGATACCTAACTGTTTTTACCATGACCTGCCAGATTTGTGTGTATGTGTGTGTGTTTGTATTTTGATTTATTTTTTAAAGTGATGGGTATATTTTGTGAATAGCCAGAAAAAGCATTTTGTTCCTTTTTTTTTCCTTTCTACCCCCTTCCAATTTTGTTTGCCAGCTTTGTCTGTCATCCCCAGAGAATTCTGTATCAGGCTGGTGACTACAGCTAGGTGTCCTCTCTGGGCATAAATAGTATCAATCTTGCTTCATCTCAGTTTTCTGGTGGAGCTATTTGGGAGAGAGAAAAGACTCTTTGGCATTAAATGAATTATAAGGTTCACATCTTAGCTCCAATGTGACCTATATTTGACAAATCAACATCAAATCTTAACCTTTCTAACCCTCTTTCTCCATGAGACTGAAGCATATGAGAAGTCTTGAAAAGCACATATATAGACTGCAGCTGGTCTTGTTAAATTAATAGATTGCAAGAGGTGGATTGGAGGAACTTCTAATCTGAGCCTGACTTTGCTGTCTCAGTTTTGAGACTCATGAATAAAACAACCTGATAGTCCTTGTGAAGTTAAATGGAGTCACTGACAGTCCAGACCTTAAAAAATTAGGGATCAGGTGTCCTTCTCAAGAAAGGATCTAAAGGAGGGACTGTGCCTAAAAGGCACCCTTCAGTGAGTGCCATTTTGTGTGTGGGACATAGAATGTCAGGTTGCAAATGACAAAAAGGTTCTGGCACACATAACCTCAGGTGTGTCAAAGAACAGAAATCCACAGCACGAAACAAGAGAACACGAAACTGTCTCTCTAACACAGGGACATCTCCACTTTTTACTCTCTTGCAACAGTGTTGCTAATTTTCGTAGAATCATAGAATATCCTGGGTTGGATGGGACCCACAAGGATCACCAAAGTATAAAAAGAAAAAAGAATTCTCTTGGAATTACATGAAGGAGTATGGCCCGAACACAATTTTAATTGCTAGATTCCTTTAACTCACATAGTTTGGTGGAATTCCCTATAAAAGCAAAGTGTACCTTCCAAATTTTGTTACAGGATCAGGAACAGAGAAGAAAAATTCATCAGATACTTGGACTTGGGAGGCTTAATGCTTTATAGACCTGGCTTTTGTGTGCAGTCTTCTCTATGCTGGTTCTGACCTAATCAAAAATAGGTACTAGAGCTCAGAAAAAGATTAAAAGGAAGACCTAACTAAGGTTTTCCCAGTCCATAAAACAGGGATTATAAACTTTCTGACCTCATAGTGATATGTGAAAATAATCAATTTACTGCATTCTGCAGTATTTTAGTAGGCTGGGTATGTGTTCTTGAGACACAGAAAATTAAGTGGAAAATTGAGGTTATTGGGAAAGGGGAAGACTATATGCATACTTTTCTATAGTACATTGCTAATTTTAATGAGACTAGAAGAATTTAAAATATAAACTTGAAAATTAAAAAAAACCTACAAAGATCAGTGGAAAATTGGCTCCAGTGCTTTTTAAAGGCCAGACTAAAAAGCAAAAACAACTAGTGTAGTATCTTCAGCTATTATGGACGAGTGAAGGTTCACTTGACATCTGTAAGTAGTTGCTTTTGGAGAATGGTACTGCTTGACAAGGCACAATTCTGACCAAAAACTGGTTGATTGCTGTATACTGAGAAACAATCATGTTTGTTTTAAAAGTCCTGTGTTACCTGGACAATTTTACCTGTGAGATCATTCGCCATTTATATTTTAGAGACATTGTTTTCAAGTTTGCATGAAAGAAATATATCTAGGTATCTTAAGGGTGTATATATTTCTAGTAAACCCTTACATTTTAAAAACTCTACTTTTGTTATTCAGTTATTGGTCATGGGACATTCAGCTGTTGAAGAATATCAGCAGTTGGCTGAGCTTCATGTCATACATGGAAGGATCCTTATTCCTGGAATATAGATTTGGAAGAACTTATGTCACAAACCTAAAAACATTTGTAAAGGTGCAGATCAAGACCCCAGAAAAGAAAATTCAGAGATGAGTTTGTTTTTCAACATAAAGTCACCATGTCTCATATTTTCCTCTCAAAAACCTACATCACAGGTGTTTTACAACACCTGTTAGGCCTTTGAAAATATATAATTTTTCTTTTACTAGACAGCTGTTAAGGGGAAAAAAATAGAGCATGGAAGGGGATGCCTTGGAGATAGGAAGTGAGGATGGTTTGGATTGTGTGGCAAAAAATAAGATACCAATGCTCGTCCAACAGTTAAATATTGAAATTACAAAGGGATTAATGAGAACAATTACTTACCCTTCCAAACCTGGAAACAGTTGTTTGTGATTTATTGTAAGTATAAAGAAAGGCACTGGAGTGGCTCAGTGTGAGTAGAGGCCCGTGGTCAGTGCTGGAAGTGCTGGGTCTGTATGGTAATTCTCTTTCTATAGGGAGCTGAAAAAGACATTTCTGCTTCTCTGCCAAGGTGTGGCTTTGTGACTAGTGGGGTGAGAATTTACAAAGAAGAGATGAATGTAAAATAATATTTAGACCATTTTGGGTTTTTTTCTGGTCATGAAGTCAAGTAAGTCACTGAGTTTCTGTGATGAGTCTGGAAGACTCTGAACTAACTTCTGGTGCTTAACTGAGCTCCAGGTTTCCAGATCTAGATTCTGCACAAATTCCGTATGTTCCTTTCAAATCTCTTCTGGAAGAAAATAAAGGCTATAATGAGGAAAATCCTGTGCAAGAACTATAGCAAATGCACCCAGTAGACTAAGCAAGACAGAAGTTCCGCTTTGACCTGATAAAGCAAATAAAGCATAATATTAAGACAGAGAAAGAGTAACACCCGCCTCCTCCTCCTCCTCCTCTGCACACACACACACACACAACTTGTTTACAAAAGTGCCTTGTAGTGACTGCTGGTGGTGTCACTCCGTCCCATGCCCCAGAGCTATCACCGGGCCTCATGGGAGATGTGACTACAGCATCGGACATGGGACTGTTTGTTCACTCACTTTCTGTGAAGAGAGTTTTGAACTGTGTTTTGAATAGACAGCATTTTCTTTGTGTGGTTGGTAAATAACACAGAGCAAAGTTAGTCAGCAAGTTGCATAGCTTCTGCATTCTGATTCTTTGGAGCCCTTTTGTACCAAGCTTGACAGGATGTTTTTAACAGAATGTGACCTCACTGGGATACCAGAGGTAAGGAAAAAAGTTATAGGGGCTGTTGTGGAATATTTTGCACAGAGCTAGCCGAAAGTACTGCTTTAAAATGCCTTTTGGAAAGAAGATGGCCTCATCATGATCCAGCCAACACCTTGTTCAGTGAAAATCAATGTCTTTCACTCCTTCGTAAGTTATAGGAGGTCTTAGCAAGATTTGCTATTTTCCACGTATGGAAAAAGAGGCTGATTTGCAAATCTCGGAACGATCATATACTTGCTCATTGAGCAAAGGCCCAATTCTAGTGACAGAACATCAAAATATTTTCTTTCTAACACAGCACAGAATAAGCAGATCAGATCCAGTTGTTCATCCAAGTCCTAGAAGCAGCAGTGTGGGTGTCGGAGCAGTGGCAAACCCAGCAAGACCAGGCGACAGCAACCTTCGGGACACCCATTCTCAGCCACTGGGTGAAGGTAAGAAGGAAAAGCGACGCAGAGCAGTACCCTTGAGCACTCTGGGTAGGACCAGGAGCGGGTTTTCATCACGGGCAGGGAAGCTGCCGCTTGTCTCCGTGCTCGGAGGCAGGGCACAGGGGGGTGCGGTGCCCTGGGGGCTGCGGGCGCTGCGGGCACCCCCTGTCCTCCCTCTGCTGGCCAGCGCCGGGGCAGCGGGGGGGACCGGCACCTCCGGGATGCTGGGGAGCCCGCACCGGCTCTCCAGGGCTTCCCCAGGCTGCTAAGCACCGACAGGATGGAGTGGTGCGAGCTTCAGCCGCAGTAAAACAAGGGAGAGAAGTATGAGTGCTCCACAAGCCGGAGAAGATGATTTAAAAAAAACAACAACAAAAAAAAAGAGGATGAGAGGTTCAGATATTTATCCAGTATAAAATATTATAGATTCATGCTGAATATCTGAGTGATTTGTTTACATACAGGATCTAACGAGGTTTTTATGGAAAATGAAAGAAAAATGCATCATTACACAAAATAGCTTCATGAATTATACGGGTCTTGCTGTTCTGAAATTGAATTATAAAATATGTGGTCTGCTTTACTATATATACCTACAGAACAACAAAGCTTCAGTGTTTTCGTGGTCAACAATTGTAGGAGTTTTTTCCAGACAGTATAGGTGACTTGAAAATGTTAAAAGTTTGTTTGGAGTCATTGGTAGAGCGGTGAGAGGAAATTAAGTTCTCATGATATGTAAAACTGTTATTCATACTTAAAGAATTTCATAACAAAGAGATCTAAAAATATGCTTTTAAAATTGGAAAGTTTTGGGTTTTGCTGACTACAAAAGTGTTCTTTGGTAAATGAGGATGGAAAAGTTTGCTCATTTACTTATGACTAACTAGAGTTGCCTTTTACTGTAAAGCACATAAAGAACTGGGGCTTTGGTTTTTGTTGTGATCAGTTAAAAAAAGGAAGGTTTGAACTTCATTTAGTTGTATAAAAGATGTGGTGACTATATCACTCCTCCCAGTAAGACGGGGTAATGACTTTGGTTTGACAAAGTGTTTACAGTGATACCTCAATATTGCCAAGTGAGCTACTGTACTTTGATCCATTGGTGTGTGGTCAAAAAAGCTGCAAACTCTGCCCTAATAAAAGCAAATATTTCTACTGAAGAGCCTTCAGAGAGAAGCAGAAGTATGTAAAATGGGGATGATTAAAGATGCTAAATTTATATTTACAACTTTGGTATTTGTGTGGCAGTAGTACTTCTGGTCTTCGTCACGGGTCAGATGCTTGGAATTGTATAATAAAAACCAAGATTTTATAAAGTAAATATCTAGTTATGACATGAGACATGAGATAGCAATTAAATTTCAAAAATATAACAAATTAGTAATAATAAATGTGTTAATACAGGGGTTTCAGATTTAATGTCTACCTACAGTTGTAAATATACTGTGAGGTGACTTTTTTAACAGATGATTTTTCATAGTGTCTCATTTACTACAGATAAACTGCCACCAATAGGTGTAAGCTTGATCGTTTTATGACCTTCAGTCAGGGAGAAGTTAGTAGGGTGGGATACAATTTACTTCATCCCTGAGTTTGAAGTAAAGAATGCAAAAGTTCAGTAAAAGGGGATTGTTTCATATTGATGAAAGCTACAGCGGAGAAACCAGCAGAGGTCAGTGCAGAGTGTTGAAATGGAAGGAGAGTGCCAAGGCTTTGTATATTTATGCTCTCTACTTTTGATCTCTAACTTTTCCTTTAAAATGGGGTGAAGGCTTACAGTGGCTAACAGCCAGTATTCCTATCCTCTTCGAAAGATAGATTAAACAGACTTGTGATAGTATGATAATGTCACACTGCTTAAACAAATCAATTTAAGCAACAAACACATTTTGTTCCATGTTATAGCTTGCAGACAGATGCTGGAAACCTTATTTGGTGGAATCATTATTGTAATCAATGTGTAATATTTATTACATATATTGCAGTGATAAATGCATCTGTCTGATGGCTAGGTAGTAAAAAAAAGTAGGAGAAAGTATATAATTTTTAAGAGACAAGTTTTCAAATGTTTGAAGTCAGAGCAACAACAGCATTTTTCTCATTTTTAGTAAAAAATTTGGATAATTATAATTATGTGGTGTTTTAAAAGTCTTTTCTTTGTGTATATACATGGATATGCAGGGGCATGTGGAGAGGCAAACAGACTCTGTATATAAAGTTGAATTATCTTTTGTTTCACTTTTTAAAGCCATTGTTTGCTCGTGGTTTCCTTTTGTGATTTAAAGCAAGGAAAAGAATCGCTGCCTATAGCCTGTGCATGAAAAGATCCTTCAATATATATTAGCTGCAAAACCTCCTCTCTGAAAAGCTTCTGTTCAAGCTGCTTTCTGTGGATCTAGAAAGAGCAACCTGCCTGTCCCCATTCCATTTCCTTACCCTTTAACTAAGTGCTTTGAAAAGTAGCTTGCTATTGAATTGTGATTGTTGAATATCAAGGAATTGTAAAAAAATTATCACCAGATAAAAGAGGTTATGTCTTGCTTTGATTCTAATACCAATTTACATCTGCTTTCTATGATGTTAGGGAGAAATTTCCTGTACCTTTAAAGAGAGTAGAGCCACACAAGCAGTAAATATTCTTGAAAATCCTCTTCACTTGTTCTGCTTACCTTTCATGTGCTTTTTTAAATTGGTTATGGAGGCATTGGAAAGAATCCAACACCTTTGAAAGTCATACTTTCTTTTCATTTGCTTTATCATGCTCTTAAAAGTGACAGGAACCAGGCAGAGACTCTGCAGCCCTCCCTCACAGGCACTTGTGCTGTGTGCCATGAGTGTGAAGGAAGCTCCAAGGGCTTTAAAGGGAAGATTACCGAAGGGGAGGGATTCCCTGCTAACTGTAGCAGCGATCAGCAGCATAAATTGGGAATGAGAGAGAGATGTTATAATCTTCTGTTGCATATCTGACCTGTGATATGCTTTTGCTACCATTCTCTGTGTAGCACCACAGACAGGTCTTCCAATCCATGGGTTTTCATGTCAATGTATCTCCCTTTATACATGTACCATAAAGTGCTGGATTTGCTGAAGCCAATGAAGTGCTCATGTTTGTGTCAGTGGTGAGACCAGAAACTCTATAGGCTTGTTTTGCCATTTTTTTGGGGCGCAAAGGAAACTTAGAGATAATTTCATTTCTTTCATAACACAGGATCCAATCTAATAGAGTGGCATACAAGTGATGGTATGTCAAATGACAATTTCCAGATGAGTCTAAATTTTTACCAAAACTTTGCACTCAATTTCTCTTTATACAGTTCTCCTTTAAAGCAGAAGAAATAACTTTAAGTACTGATTTCACTCCTGGATTTGATTGTGTTTTGAAAAAACAGTCTTGTATCCAAAAGCCAAATCCACCTTCTTTCCCCACATAAGCTTCTGTTGCCTGTAGCATTTTGACAAACAATATTTTCCAACTGGCTTTTACATGTCTCTCTCATTTTTTGTTGGTTAAAAAGAGTGTGAGAAATTGTTTAGCTGAGCCACAGTGGAAGTGCTCAGTTGCAGTAACTGATTCTCTACATTAGTTATTGTTGGGAGGGAGTCCTTCTCCTCAAATGCTTTCCTGGAAAGTAGTGCAGAGGTTGAAATTAAGGTACTGTTTATAATACTCAGTGCTCTGGTTTTAGGCAGTCAATGTTGAAGTCAACAAGTCCAAGTGGACTCTTACTTCAATTAAGTTTGCTTGTTTTATAAATTTCATTAGCATCTCATCTGCTTTTTCCTTTTTTTTTTCCTGTAACATATTGAATACAAACCCCCAAAATTCAGAAACCAAAATAATGTTGCTGAAAACATGTAGTTTAGTCAAGTGTAAAGCTATGCTAGAAGTTTGGTGTTCTTATCTGTATCCTGACCAAAGATAGAAGATTGCAGCCAAGCTGTTCGTCACTAAGAAACAGAAGGTCCATCTTATCACTGAAGTTCCCAGTCTCTCATAGATCAGTGTTTGATATTTTCTTGATTGTGGTATTACATTCATACATACAGGTATAGAAACACCATGTTCTCATTTTTTTCTCTTCTCTTCTGATGTCTTTGATCTATTTTAGTTTTTTGCTGACTTGAAGAAGTTCTTCCCTGCAAAGTAGCTGTGCATAGTTAAATTATCCTGCCACTATAAACCACGTTAATATTTGTTTAACTCAGGGATATATTTCTTCGTTTTCCGTACATATGAGTGTAGGGGTGGCTACCAACATCTTTACGTTACCTGAAATGAAGGTATCTATCATTCAATTATAAAGCTTTGTATTCTGTTTGGGCACTCATCAAAAAACAAATGGGCTTGTGTCCAGATGGGAATAGCCCTGATTCAGTCAGAGGTGATCAGTGATCAGGATAGCAGCACTAGTAAAAATCTCCTCATGGAAACCAGGAAACTGTGGCATTTGCACCAGCAATTGAATAAAGTCAGGCTCCTTGCTGGTAATTACATTATCAGTCTGCAGATTGCAAAATAAACTTAAATAAATTAGAGCCAATAAATTGGAATGATAAATGTAGGCAAATAAACCTTAATTTCAAACATTCAGTAGGGAGGAAAAAAATATAGATTTTTCACCCATTTAATGAATAAATGGACAGCTTATGCAAATGGTATAATTCTGGGGAATGTAGACATCTATCACAAGAAAATGTCAATATAACAGTTTAGTTTTTGGAGGTTCTGTCATTTTACTGAAACATATCTATGGAAGCACCTTTATGTGTAATGTGTTTTAAGAATCAAAAATGGTGATCTTCCTTGATTATGTTAGATTGGATCGTGTTTGGGTGTTTTTAAATTTATCCTGGAGTTCTGCTGGAAGTTTGCTACCTGCCCTTTTCACTGTATATCTCAAGTCAATACCAGGCTTTTCTTTTCCATTTCTTCACATACTCCAATGTCAAGAACAAACTTTAGACTTCAGTCTCTTCTTGATATTCTTTGACTCCCACTGAAATCCACACAGAGCTGATACAAGTCTTGAGTGTCTTAGATACCCTGGAAGAAGAAAAAAAAAGCAACCAATTACAATATTATGTGGTGACCTAAAGCTGAGGAACCGTAGCCTTTGTTATCTCAACATTAGATCTGAGGAATATGTGGTATTAAGGCTTTCTAGGAAGTCTGAAAATCACTCCCCTTTCCTAGAAAATTTCTGTTATTTCTCTTACACATATGTATTTCTAAGAGTTTAATACTCACACTGCTAACTGTAAACAAAATAAGTGTGAATTCAATTTTTGTAATACATATTCATGTTTGCATTTACAAGGAAAGCCTATTCAAAAGATATTTTTGTTTTTAACAAGTATCTTCTAAAATTGAATCCTATATTTCACTCTACTGTACAGAATAACTCTTCCATCAACACTTAACACATCAAGATCTTCTGTAGCAGATGTTTGTGATTAGTCGATATTGTGCAAGGGGTTATTAAGAATAGGTTGCACAGAATAGAAAATATTTAACAAGTACATTTATTTTTCTTTTCTTTACTTTTCCATGGTTTACTTTTTCCTTTTTTATTTTGATGGCACATCTCAGTTTCAATTTTATGCACTAGGTTTTCCCAATGCTGTAAAAGTACAACGAATAGTAATGTTATTTGAATACATTATTTTACTATTCTTTAGGGATTTCACATCGGTCCAGAAAAAGAAGTGTGCTCTTCTGAAAACATTTAATCTATGTTTTTATATAATGTATTTTTATCAATGCACTCATATTTTAGCTCTATATATGTATATGAATCTGTATAGAATATTATGAAATTTTTGCAGGGAAATGATACTTAGGAGCTCATTAATAGATTTTATGATCTAAACAAGTTAATATGGACATTATTTATTTCCAGGAATTAAGATGTTAAACTTAAGAAAACACTTCATTAAAATTAGATTAAATATGGATAAAAGTCTGAGAAAAATACTAACTGCAGCTTTAAACAGCATGAAACTGAAACACATTTCCCATGAACTTGACTCACAGAAATATTTTTTCTATTTTTCTCGGTAATAATTTTATTAGTAGCGCTCCTATAGAAGTGTTAATCATGTGATCGCATGTGTCAAAAATATTCCATTTTGCTAGCAGATTTATGCTACTTCAGAGAAAATATATGAGTAAAGATTTTCTGGCAGCTTAATGCTGGTGGTAAAGATGACCACGGAGAATATTAATGTTTATACCTGGTGTGCTTATACCATGTTCTTTTACAAAAAAGTGATCTGGAGTAGCACAGACTTTATTTCTTAACCAACACAGTAGCATCTGCAATGAGACGACAGGGTTGACTGGATTATGTTTAAGGTTAGCAAAGGGCGTCATATGCTTTGACTTAAGCAAGTTTTTTTAGTATATTTTCTCTCATGACATCCTAATATTGATGCAATGTATTTATGGACTAGAGGGATGAACAAGTACATGAGTAGAAAACAGATAGATCATTGAATTCCACGAGCAGTGGCTAATTGTTCATACTCTTCCTCCTTATCTGAGTTCCTTGGGGGACTGTCCAGAAGCCCACCCTGGTTCAGCGACTTCCTCAGTGTCTTGGTGGACAGTGGTTTGACCTTTGTATGCTGACAGTGATGAAGGGAAAAAAACACTGGGCTGTATCAAGCCCAGTAGATCAAAGAAAGTTTATTTCCTTCCACTTGGTACTAATTAAGCCAGATCTAGAACAATGCATCCAGTTTTGGGTACCTCCACCCAAAGAAGAAGTTGATCAATTAGAGAAAGTTCATCAGGGAACTGTCAAGATGGTTGATGGCAGCAGCATATGTCCTGTGAAGAAACTCTGTGAAAGCAGGGCTTGTTTAATCTAGAAAAGAGGTGCCTGCAGGTAAAAAAATCAGTTTTAGGCAGAGTAATCCTGAGAAAATAATAGTGTGGCAACTTCTGAAATAACATTTTCCTTGTAAGAGGATAATGCCTCCTGCCTCCTAAAGAAGCTCAGCATTCATATACATCAGCTTCGGCTGCTAAGCAGCTCTAATGAAACACTTAACATTGCAAGAGATTTCCTTCAAGTTAGGCAGTAATAGTTACGTAGTAGTTTACTAATTTGTAAGGGTAAAGTATTGTTTTCACATAACAGCAGTAAAGAAAAATATAAAAAATGTCATGTTTTAGGGCTTATCCAGGTCTCTGAACCTCCTATGTCTACTGAGAGGATTCTTCCTACAGAGTAGGTCTTGCTGTTGTTCCTGGAATGTTGAAAATTTACAGAGTACAGCTATTTAGACAGGGTGGTGAATACTCTTGCTAGGGAAGTAATGGCCTATGGATTCTGAACTGTGCCTTGGTTTGATTTGTTGGTGCTTATCCTCTGTTTTTTCTTTTTCCCTGAAATTGGATGTGAATATTTTTGCTAAGGAAAAAAGAACAGTGTCAAGGAAATAAAAAGAATTTTGGTGCATTTTTGCACAGAAGAGGAAACATAGAACAAAGAGAGTGATTAACAAATATTTGTAAGCCTACCTTTTCCTTATGCCAAATCAACATGGCAAACAGTGAGGACTGGGAGCTAAAAGTAGAAGGAAAGAAACAAAGCCGCTTGGGTCATTGGTAGAAAATACTCTATTTGGGAATGTAGAATACATTGTAATCAATCTTTTACTGGAGGGATTTATACTGTGAAAGATATTAGGAAGTGGCTGGGAAGATACCAATGTAATCAGTCCTGGAGTTGTGCCAAAATGTTCAATCTGTCCTGTCCAGATGTTGTCCTTTTAGGCCAAGGAAAACACCTCAGCCCAGCTCGCTTACTCCTAATTGCAGAAGCAAGTTTGATATTTGCATTGTATGTTTACAAGTTTGGTTTGTAGTCCTGACTCAGGCTGGGTTCATCAAATGTAGGACTACCCAGCAGGCTGCACAGCTCACAGGACTTCCATAACTTCTAATAACTATTTTTAGATGGTTTTTTTCACCTCTATGGTTATCTCTTTCCTGCTTCATTCTCCTCCCTGAAAACAGCCTGCCCCAGTTTCTTTTTCCCCCCAGTGATCCCAGTTTTTTTGTATCCCTTTGCCAGGTCAGTCTTTCTGAAACCATTGCTAGTGTGCTCATGGCCTTGCATGGGATTTCTGCTGCACTTTCCTGGGCAGTATTGACTTTGCATAACTGCACTCACCAGAAGGCCCCCAGTGGTCCCCTTCAACTGTCTGTGAAGTCTGGCCAATGATCATATGACTGTCTCTCAACTGCCTGTGAGATCCACCCATTCTTCACTGCACTATCCATGTAGCTTATTAGCTTCTCCCTTGTAATCTCTCAATTTTTTTTTATTTACTTTGCATGAATAGTTTTAACACGTTCTGTTCAATTGATTTACCTCCAGGTGGAAGCAGCCTTGTTGCTTTCCT
The DNA here is from genome assembly GCA_013400955.1 of Drymodes brunneopygia. NCBI lineage: Eukaryota > Metazoa > Chordata > Aves > Passeriformes > Petroicidae > Drymodes > Drymodes brunneopygia. The sequence continues at coordinate 315,993 of VZTZ01006647.1, read as the reverse complement.
GAGCCCACCAAGAGCATCACTTTTAGTCATTGCTGCTGGTGTACAGCAGCACAGAGGGAGATGAGGAGATAAAGCATGGGTACTAATGGCTGGTGGTGGATGGTAGAAACTTCTTCAGGTTCCTTTCATACATTCTGGCATAAGAACCCATCTGCCAGGGCTGCTTGGGAGTCACAGTGTGTGAATGGAAGTTCTGAGCTGGTAGGAAATGAGAAATCTGATATTGCGTGAGTAGGTGTCACCACAGTGGCTGTGATAAGTAAGCCTTGTTGGAAGCCTGGGTATGGCATCACACTTATTAATTCTTGTGTGCAATATGAGAGTTGGCTGACTTAGTATATGGCAATGTGAGGTCTCATCTGCTGACAGTTGCACCAACAGACCTTGTCAATGAGACAGGAAATTTTTTCTTGTCATTCCTGGTCGCTCAGGACAGCGGGAGCAGAACAAGTAGGAGTAGCTGTAGTCACAGCTGTCATTGCAGCATCAGGGTGGGAACAAACACTTAGAAACTGGAAAAGTCCCTAATTCTAATCCATAGTTAAGCCAGATAACTTTGGGTAGTCAGCTGTTAAATGGGAATGTGCTCTGGTTATGAGACATTGGATCCCACCACAGCTGTAAGGCAAAATTTAAATACTACAATCCTCTGTTGTTACATGAAGAAATAGGTCTTCAAAGTCACTGTTCACACTTTTCAATTAAAAAAAAACAACTCAAAACCCCCATTCCTAAATGATTTAAATTTAAGACTTTAAGAAAATGGCATTGATGCAGCCCATTGTTCTCTCTAATAGAGAATATACTCAAACCCTTGGTTGACGGATATGCACCTCTAAAAATTAAAAATGGTACAACTTGGGCTTTTTAACAGTTCTTTAATATTTTTTAAATAATATTCAGTTGATTAATTTCCGTATTATTAGATCTTTACAGAATTTAGCTGCAAATACAACAAAGAAAGAGCATGCCTAATCATTTCTGTGTTTACAGTGTCTGCTGCCCAGTTACACAAACTCTGTCCAGAAGGAAGAGAAAGGACATCACTTCCTATACACCTGCTTATACAGTCTTATAGATATTGCTATTGCAAAGGCATCAGGGTTTCTTTCATTGATTTCTGGAGGTCAGATTTCATGAGCAAAGTGAATGTGGCACGATGGGTAATGATGACTAAGATGGAAAGATGTTTATTCCTGTAGCAAGAAAAAAATTCAAGAGACTGGTATTAATAAAACTACTTCTTTTTCAGAAACAACACTGGGGCTACCAGTAGGAATTTCAGTGGGACTATACAGGTGGAATACTATTATATTCTTGGATGGCTTTTGTTTCTTTGTTAAACATTATCCAAGACCCCATCAAAGATAAAAGCATTTTGTTATAATTTTAAATCTCTTTTATAAATGCTATTATTGAATTGGCATCCCTCCTTTAATCAGCTGACAACTTGACCATTGTTTGTACGAGTTCCACAGCTGCATCAAAGAATGGCTGAAAAAGGACAAACTTGAAATTCTGACTTCTGCAGATTTGAGATGCGGTTGATTTGGTAGATAAGGACAGAATCTCAAAGAGCCAGTGCAGGATTTATTTCACTTGGAGGAACAATTCTCAGAACTCTTTTTGGGTGGTCTGTTTCCATTTAGCTCTGGATATTTGGTTACTAGCCTGTGGTGAAAGTGATAGAAGAAAACTGTAGTGAATTAAATATTACTGTATTACAGTGTGTTCTGTGGTGTTTAGCCACCTTTATGTACATGATCTGTAGACATATAGCATATGTATTAAAGATACTTCAGTATGAGAAACCAATGTCATGTACAAGTGTTATGTAAAATGATTAAAAAGAAGAAATCCTTTGCTCTTTAGAACTTTAAAATATGCAGCTTTCTTTTCTGTTTATCTGGACTATGAGGGAGAGAAGCACATTGTCCTCTTTATTAAGCTTTTCATTATGGGAACATTCCTCAAACAAAATATACCTGGAGTATAACATTCCATCTCCAAAGATAAAATACATTCTATTCTCAACGTACTAGAATGAAGGACTGGGTCTTACTTCAAATTATTTGCCTTTTGCCAAAATATCTGGTAGATCTACTTAACTGAAAAAAAAAAAGATCCTGAATGCTCAAAGTAGTTTTGTGAAATAAAATGTATGTTATGCATGTACAATGACAGCGGGAAAGGAAGAAGAAGAGATTGCCAAGGACATTCTGAGAACATTTATTGATTGGAAACAAATCAGTGGAATTTTTTTGTTTTGTTTTGTTTTGTTTTGCTGGATTGTTTTTTTCTTCTCCATATTACACCAAGTGGTCTCTGTCTGGGTGTAATTTTTACTTTTTAGTGCCATCTGCACCTGTGGCCTTTGGACTTAATGTTTATGACAGATGGACTGGACTGTGTTTGCACCATTTAGTGTATAATCCTTCTGTATGTATCTATGCCATGCTAGGCAGTGGCACTGGCCCAATGGGCATATTTATTAGTGCAGACTTCCTGTCTGCTTCCATTGTTCTGTTGCAGTGTCCTTTGAGCCTAATGGACCTTGCTTTGTGCTGGGCCCACCTACAAAATATTGTTTCTCATTCGTGCCAGATTATCTATTGCAGACTCTGATTTTTTTTTCTCTAACACATTTGCCAACTAGAACGCTTAAAATGGATCAATTCCATATTGTAAATGCTCTTCCTCTCCTCTCAGCCTGCAAGCTTCATTTTGGAACAAGCTTGCTAGCTTTGTTTGCTAGTATCAAGATACTTGATAAAAACAGGAGAAGCATTTCTATTGAAAAATGTCACCACTCACTACCTGAGCTCCTGTTTTACTGGAAGGAGAATTTGTCCCCAGTAAGGCAATGGCCCCTGTAGAAGAGGGTGCAATAAACACAGCCTTGGCTGCAGGAGTTTGTTGGCTGGCCTGTGGCCTGAAGCCTGGAGCTGGGTGCACATCCTATCCCTGCTGACTTCATCAGCTCTGTGTGATGTGGGAAAACAGGATGGGCTGCTATTGAACGAGAAATGTTGCCTTCTGTATCTGAACAGCAAAACAAATGCAACACTTAGGCACTAGCAATTTTTCAAGTTCTTTGACTTTTTGTGAACCTAAAAATCCATATCATGAAAACAAAGAGCAATTCATTATTGATCATTTATCTTATGAAATCATGAGGTTGCCACTCTAAAGTTTTTGGGCCTGTTACAGAAAAGCACAAAATGAACCTCACAGTTTAGTTATAGTCACATCAAATCAGTGGCAAATTTCAACTGGTAATTAAGAATCAAACCCACCCTGTTCTAAAAATATAATTTTTCCACATATATATCCAAACAGTTAAAAAAGGCTTTGTGAAATATTTCTACAGAAAGCATATTATGCAGCAAGACTATTGACTCTGTGCTCATATTATCATGATCATGAGAAAAGGAAACATATTCTACATAGTACACCTGGGATAACAGGAATAGTTTTTGGTGTGGGTATACCTGCCAATCAGATTTCTTCAGGATGGAAAAGAAAACCTGTGAGGGAGAATTTATCATTTCATAAATAAAAAAGCAATTATCTGCAACAGCTTCATGTCTAGAAAAGGTTTCTTTATTCTATTGAAATAAAGGTCTATAGTAAAAACAAAAAGATATTATGATTTTATATTCATGACTAGGAAGTAGGAAAAAAAATTATCTTTTCATTTAGGCATTTTAAATTTGGCATTTCTACTTTGTAGTAAAAACTCAAACTATCAAATATATATCCAGAATACATTACTTGTGATCTCAGCCTTGTGAAGAAAGTACGCATCATATAGAAATACTCATGTGAACTTAGTATATTTTCCCTTTTCATTCAGCTTTAATACTGTTGAATACTCAGAACTTCTGAAGATCAGGTACCCAAATTGCAAGGATGAAACTCCACATAGGCAATCTTTGTGAAGGAATATGAATATTTTCAGCCCTGAATTTAATATTAAAGCACATAATTGAAATTTGAAAATCTCACGGCAGTATGTTTTACAATTATCTTTCACCCCCCAAGCAATTTATATTTCTTTCTTTTTGTGATATCTGGAAGAGTTTCATCAATTTAGCCTCATAGTTGCACATCTTGAAGGAACATTTTTAAGAATGCAGTGTAAAAAATGTGCAAGCTAGTTGTGGGCAAATCCTGTTTAATACCCTTCAATTTGAATTAGCTGTGTGACGGTTCGGATTTTTTTCCCCTGAATTTGCTGTGGCAGTATCACAATTTGTTTCTGATAGATTATTGCTCACCTACTCCATGAAAAAGCAGTTTTTTAAGTTGCTTTTCTATGCCGCCAGTCAGTGTGACGATGAAGTATCTTCTCAAAAGTACTATAAAATCTGCAGTATCTCCTTATTTGTAAAAGACAAAGATTTTAAGGTGAGAGCAGAGGCTGGTACAGTGATATATCACAGAGGAGATAGGATATTATTGAGTGTTTATTTTTTTATTTGCTTTTCTTTCTTTTGCTTTGTAGAGTTCATAGCCAAATTTCAGGACAACAATAGAGATATTATCCAAGTTTGCCAGAACAGAACAGTAATCTTCTCCCACTAAAGTCTGTTGGTTACGTGATAAGATTAGCTTTAAGATTATTGCAATGTTTGAGTTTCTGGTTTGAGCCCTCTACAAATAATGACCTGAGGGGTTGTGTCATCATGTAGACAAGCTACATGGCCATTCAGCTGTGATTATCCTAACTTCAGTGCCAGTAATTTACTGTGCCTTAGAACTGTGGAGCTAGGTATCATGTCCTGCAAATGGAATTATTCAGTTAATCACGGAAGAGCCCGGGGACTGAGCTGATGGAAGCACATAACAGCAAGGTTATGCCTATCAAGGATATGCAGCCTAAATCTCTCAACTGTGAGGCACGGTGGAGACATGTGTTGTGTGATGGCCCTCCCTTGTGGATCATCCTCATCATATCCATTCCCTAGACAGTACCTGATTACCAGCCAAGCCAATACACCAGGCTGTCATCATCTACCCTGGCATCTGCAGGGCTGCATCTGAAATGCACACAACCAAGGGGATTTTTCACTACCCTGAACATTACAGAGTGAGCCTTATCTGGCCTTGACTGAATTCACACTTCTGTTTGAGGAACTGTGAGTCTAAAGAGCTTTGCAGAATTTTCAAACTGGCCAATAACTACCTGCACGTCTTTGGGGACGTGGAACAGGAGACTGTGGTGGTCTGGAAGCAGAAAGACTGGCTTTCTCCATCTGTGACTTTCCAGGGGCTGACCAATGGATGAGGCCACTTTGTCCTGATGTCTCTAGGCATGTTTGAGTCTGATCTTTAGAAAGACCAATCTCCCTGACTCCAACATGCTGGGGGATTTCACTGATGTCGCTCATTGTAAGATCCATTAGGGAAAGCAGCTGCTCCTTTTGTCTGCTGAAACACCATTTGTTGCTGCTAGATCACCTGTGGCTTGGGAAGGTCCTGCAGACAGGGTACTGTCAGTCACACTTGGCACCTCCTGGAGTGGTTCTGAGCATTGACTGATGGAAGATCTGCAGCTTTTTGCTTCTTCACCAATTTTCTTTTCTGGTATGTCTGCACATACTATTTAATGCCATTGCAAGTTATTTTTATTAATACATTTCTGATGCTTTATACCTAGAAGTCCAGAGCAACCTGGTCTCATTTGTGATGCAATTGAATCATTCTTCATATTTGCTCCTTACAAAATCAAAGACATTCTCCAATGTCGAACATTATATAAAAGGATGTGGTGATAAATTTGTCAAATGTAGTAGGCAGAATAAAGCTCAAAGGACTTTTTTACAAATATATAATATAGCTGCAGCTGCTTTCTCCTAAAACCTAATCTCACTTTGTGCTCTCAGGAAGCATACTTAAATTCTGAATAACTGCTCCTAGTTGAAACAGAAAGAAAAAAAAATTACATTTCATTTATGAGTAAAGTGTTATACAATGTGACTTGTGCCCCTTTTTACTATTTTAGAAATAATATTTTTTTCTTCATTTCTTTCTTGTAGACTGATATATACAAATGACTATGTATAAAAAATATTCACATCATAACAAAATTGTTTGGAAAAAAGTCAATGTCAAAAACTGCAAATACTGGAATAACAAATTTTAGGGGAGTAAAATGAACATATTTGTAGAAAGCTTTAGAGAGATATTTTTATAATATTCTTTTGTTTTAATTAAAGGTCTTTTTGCATAAATACCTCAAGTTTTCATTGGTTCTGTTTCTCATTTTGTTAGATATCATCAGGTCCTGCCTAAAAAATATGAAGGACTCTGTGCACATACAACCCTCTTGTGTTTCTTCCGTAGTGGTGGGAAGTTCAAGTGTTGAATAAAGTGGAGGACTGTGAACTTGTTGGAATCAGTTTCTCTGCATAGGGACTCACAGACAAAATGTGAAAAATTTCTTTAGCCAAAGCCAGTAAGCAGTCCAACAACTTTAAAATCTGTTCTTGTGGTAGTCTTCAGTGCTGGGAAAAGTAGTTTTCATGTTTGACAACCCCACGTGTGAACCTCACAGCACAACTTCTGCATGTGGCTGAGACTGATATGGCCAGCAATGGACTCTGTGTGGGATTATTTCACTTGTCCCCCCTCTGCTTTCAATGATTTTCTTCTGTCTGTTAGATGTATTTCCATTCCACCAGTTAATACTGCAGTTGGTGAGGATAAGAGAGTAATTCATCCTTTTTACAGGTCTTAAGTCTTTCTTCCATCTACATTCATGTTTTCCCTAAATCCTGTGATTGCTTGGGCTCAAGCAACAGAGACAGATGGAGGTTGTCACATCTACATACAAATGATAAGGAGATGATGGCTGTAGGCCATTGACTTGCAGTGGCAGATGCATCTTTAACTTGTACCTCAAAGGAGCCCTTTTTAGGGATCCTGTCACCATCACTGGTTGCTGAAAATGTAAAAATGGATCCTCTGTTCTCATGTACTCTGCCACTGATTCACTGCATTGAAACAGCAAGCCATCTACACAGCAAAACTGTCACCTGGAAAAAGCTAAGCCAAGGAAAATGTGAGAGACTAGGGAAGTGCTCAGTGCATATTGAAAATGTCTTGTAACATCTAATATCAACACAGAAATCTGAAATGGAACATATCTTTCAAATGAGACAAATTTTAAAGTTGTCATTGCTGTATGTATGTATGTATTACCAGAAATCTGAATTTGAGAATAAATGACTGCCTAATGTCTCCTTAACTGAAGCTGATATCAAAGTGAGATTCTTTGTAGCATTACTGACAAATGTTATGAGGATCTAGATAATTCAGTAAAAATGTCTTCACAAAATGGTATTGATAGGCTAAACGTGTAGATAAAAACTTAGGCATGCTTGTGTAACATAAAAAAATATAGCTGATCAGGTCACTGCAGGGACTAACAGGTCAAAGCTTTGAAAAAAGCTGCAACACTGGCTACTTGCATTTATGCTAAGTAGTATCTTCATAAATTAATAATGGCTTCCATTTAAAATAGTAGCTGCATTATGTTTTCCCTGTGCTAGTGTAAAAAAAAAGAGGTGTACTTGGGGGGAACAGGAGGGAAGGGACCAACGAAGACTTAGAATTTCTGTTAATTAATCAACTTTGCTAGAGAAAAATAATGGGCGAAATAGCAAGCAAAATAATATTTGTGTGTTTGTGTGTGGAATAAATCCAAATGTATTAAAAGACCCATTAATTCTAAGTTCCCAGTGGTTAACACTAGCCTCTATTTTTGGTACTCTGATATTTGAGTTTATAGAATATATATTCTCTTCCTTCTGACTACTCTGTAGTCTTTTCTGTTAATTATCATCTGAAAGACTATGTAGTCCACTTCTAAGTGACATAAAAATGCAGTAATTCTCAGAAATTGTCCCACTGATGCCTATGAAGCTATTTGCAAGAGAAACTGCTGGCCAGAGTAAGCAAGGGCTCTATTAAAGGGTTCAAATGGAAGATAAAGTTAAATGTATGTTTACTTGATATATTCTCATTCCCTCAAATTATTTTTGTTTAAATCCTTATTTCTTTTTCTACTTATATTTCTAACTCCTAACTCTTGCTCTGTTTCTTCTTCCTTTTTTTTTCTTTTATTTTTCTCTTTCCTCCTCCTAATATTGCATTTTAACAAGATTTTGTGAGTCACACTGATTCCAGGCAAACAAGCTGCTGTACTGTAAAATAAATAGCCTTGAAATGCTACAAAGTAAATCACTTGCCTTCAAGATTAAGCTTAAATGTTTGCTTCAGCTTCATGTCTGAACATCCTTCCACTTAACCAGATGATAGCAGACTTTTTGCCAACAAAACATATCTTTACTGAACCAGGGCCATCTTTCAATAAGAACAGAGCAGTTTGATGCCCTCTGCCATCAAAACATGCCTCTAGCCCTATTTATTTATGAGGAGCTTTGTACTGGATACAAACTGATCATGAATGTTATCCAGCTTTATATAAGACATCACATGGTATTGGTAATCTGATACAGGGTTTTAAATGGATAGCTACACTGCCAGTTTGAAGTGCCAGCATTTTTTTTTTTCATTTTGCTATCAAATGGCATAGCATGAAGAAATAGTCAAGCCTTTACTGAGTTTATGCCTCCTGCAGAAGAATTGCTACGTCTTTATTTTGCCTTTTATTCTTCTGAACAAAATAAACTATTTAGTATTCTTTATAGAGAATCCTGGAAATAGATTGTTTTAGGAAGAATAATCTATGCTTTACTCCTTTCACCTTAATAAATATTTTTCAGCATCTTGTGTTTGTGCATCTGTTTGCTGTATTTTATTAAAATAGTTATACTTTGATTTTACAAGTCTGGAGAATCTTGAGAAGCAGATAGAACTTCAGACAAGAAACATTGACTTTTCTTGGTGTTTATTCTCATAGAATTCTATTTGATCACATATACTTTTTATTGCAAATCTAGAGAATTAGCTTTACATATGGATTAGGTATATAACTGACATTCTCTTCATGCAGGCATGGAAAAATCTAACCTGGTGTGAGAAACCTGAAGTGTGACTAACATCCTGAATTTTTGCTTTGCAATATAATCTAGAGAATGGCTGAGCATTAACATGGAAAATCTAGGCTCTTTTTCCCAGAGGGCACCTTTGCATTACTGTAGCTGAAATGCTTTGTGTGCTCTATCACTTTGATCTGAAAGCAAAAATCTGATGAACACTTCAAATGTTTTAAAGGTAAAGTTAATAAAGCATTAATGATTGCCTTGAATCCCTAGTTTAAATAATTTTAAGACAATTTAAGATTCTGGAACTGATCTGTGTGTGCTTAAGGGAAGGAAAATTGCCTGATGTGTGCTTGACTTACTAAAATGCAGGAATGAGAAATAATATTCAGAAGGAACGTTTTAAAACGTAAAGAGAACCTAACAAATTTTTGTAAACAATTGGATGGTAGTATAGGTAAAGGTGTCTCAAGCCAGCATTTCTGTTGCCAATTGCTTGTCAAACATTCATTTGCAGTTGAAATAGCCTAAGTAGAGATGTGACTGGGGGCAGGGGGTGGAACTGGTGAGGAGAATGCATGCTCAATATTTGTGTATATGTTTCTTCTACCATGACAGAAAGACCTGTAGGTTTGTATGCTTCCCTAAGTTTGCACATTAGAGAAACTGAATAGCATGGCTGAGTTTAAAAGGGGTGACATTAATGTGAAGTCTAAGGATTCTTTATGTGCATAAAACCATGATGGTTCATTCCATGAACAGCTGCTAGCCAATAAGGCTTTTAAAAAGCCTTTTGGAGACGACACTGAAAATCAAGAGCTTACACTCTCACCACAGGATTTGTACTCTGAATTTTCAAAAATAGGGCACCTTCAAATACATGTTAAAGGGTAATGTAAAGACCTCTTTGGGACTCAGGATGATATTAATTGTATATCTCACTTAGTTTGATCCCAGCCTGTAGCTAAACCCCACACAGCCACTCATTCACTCCCCTCAAATGGGACTGGGAAGAGAATCAGAGCAGGAAAAGTGAGAACACCCATTGCTTGAGTTAAAGATGGTGGAGTAAGTAAAATAAAAGCCCCACATTCAGGAAAAGCAAAACAAAGAATTAATTTATCACTTCCCATTGACAAACAAGAGTTCAGCCATCCTCTGGGAAGCCAGGATCCATCATGTGTAACAGCGACTTGGGAAGACAGTGCCAACACTCGAATGTCCGTTCTCTTACCCCTCCTTTTTCTCCCAACTCTGTATGCTGAGCACGATGCCATATGGTGTGGGATATACATTTGGTCAGTTGGGGTCAGCTGTCCCAGCTGTGTCCCCTCCCAAGTCCCTGTGCACCTCCAGCCCACTTGCTGGTGGGGTGGAGTGAGAAGCAGAAGAGGCCTTGGTACTGCAGAAGTCCTGATCAGCAATAGCAAAAACACCCCTGTGGCATCAACACCGTTCTCAGTACAAATCCAAAACATAGGCGCACATCTGCTACTGTGAACTAAATGAACTCTCTCCCTGCCAAAACCTGTGCATCAACATGACATCAAAATTACATCTTTACTTAGTGCCTAATAGAGAAGCTGTACAGTGTTAAGTGTATTTAAATATAATTAGATGTCTTTGAACAAGCGTTGAGGCGGTGACTTAATGGTCCAAGTTTATATCTGACTGAATCTGGGTCTTTGGTACTTTTACTCCTGACTTTGTGCAGTCTACAGAACTCTCACAGTTTCAGTAGCATGGAATGCTGTATGTAATAGCTGACTCCCACTAATGAAGGTATGTCGAAGCTTCTAACAAAAACCTTCCACTTGGCTATTTATGTTGTGGCTATGTTGTCAATTTTTGGGGGAGACTCTTTATTTATACTCTGCCTGCACAGCATTTCTGGTTATTGATTAGTGTTATGTTATAAGAAATAATAAAATTTATAGATTTGCTTGCACTTTGGGCAACTGCTGAAGATTCCATAGTAGCTCTTCTTTCCTGCACTCAGAGAACCTTAGATACTAAAAATGTGATATCTAAAAATGATAAGCCAGAGGAAAACAAAACCAGCCTGTTTGTAATGTATGTTACCAAAGAATTACAGAATATACTAGAAGAATGAAAGATGTTAAAAAGCTTCCTTCTCTGTTTCTCTGATGCAAAATTTTCTAGGAGCTAAAGGATGGGAATGTCACTTCCAAATCACCACAAGTGTTCAACAATGGTAGAATTGTCCATGGAAAGAAGCATCACATTCCAGGGTTTCTATCCTTGTTCATTCACCATTAAGGGTCAGGGAACTACAGCTTAATTATGGAGTGATGAGGGCAAGTTGACAAAGGTATTACAGTCACATGATTTCCAAAGATAAACACAATCAACATGTATCTATACTTAAGCAAGATATTTTGAAATGTGTTTCTATTTTGATTAATTTAAAGCTATTTAAATTGTGAGGGTTTGTGGGACTGGTGTCCTACATGTCCTGACCAATGCATGGGAAGAAAAATTATATCCTCTTTTAATGGAATTACAAAACATTTCCTTGAGATCTGATCCTGTAGCTTAATAGAATTGTCTCATCTTATGGACAACTTAGCTAATGCTGGTGTAATCAGAGATGGCTGTTGTAGCATGAGTTGGAAATACATCACTAAGAATATAACAGTTTCAACTTTCACTTAAAATTTATCATTGTATCTTGAAGTCTAAACCTTCAAAATGCAGTTCAAGAGAAAATAGAACCTTCAGCTAAGTGACTTTCACCAGTGAAATGGAATTAATAATAAAAATACTGGTGCATGCACAACTGACAGATACAGGTATAACAGCTTTGTTGGGCATTAGAAATTTGCCCCCTTGTGTCTGATGACTACAGCTATCAGGGCAGGACAGAAGGTCTTTGATCACAGTCTAAAAGTATATTTTGCACTTCCTTTTTAATACTTAATTTGCCTCTTGTATGCAAATGTATTTGTTCTATACTTGAAAATTATCTCCTATTAATCTGCATTGACCTTATTTTCTTTAGCAGATTGACTAACTTTCTTTGTGTAAGTTATACTGTAAGGACAGCTTTAAGAGTTGAATTAGATGGTCTGCTCACTTTTTACAGTACATTTTATTAGATTAAATGTACAGTAGACAGGCTTAAAACCAATACCTACAGGTATCTTTTCAGCACAGTGCTCAGGAAATTAACCATGGAGCTCTCATTAGCATTAATGGGTGCTTAGTGGTTAATTTACTGTGCACTATACTAAAAACATTCCCCCCAGGGTGCTCACCAGGCTGTGTGGGAGATTTCTCCCTGCTGATGGAACTGTAATTGTATTTTATTAGATCAAGTTGCAACTGAAAGATTTTGATTTCTGTGGCATCTGTGACTGACTCTGAGTCAAAGACAAAACACACACACACCTGTGTTCATTATGAGTCAGCTGTGACAGCAAGGCAATCCCCTCAAGGAGTTCTTGTGGAAAGACACAGTAGGAAAAAAATGTACTATCAATATTTCCAATTTCGTGTAAACAGAAGGTTGCAGCTAATGTATTTTATTATTATAAATATTAAACATTAATAGTGTAAATTTTGAAAATAACTATTCAGAAATTTGGAATAGACCTTGAAATTTTAACTTAGTCTTATGCTGCACATGTTTTCATTTATAAAGAGAAGACTCCAAGAAATCAAGAAAAATCAACTGAAATCAAGAGTCTGGGAAATCAAGTCTTAATGAAATGACAGTTTTCTCCATCAGAGGTGCAAAAACTACCTGGAATTCACACTGCAGACCAAGATGAATGCTCTGGAATTTTGTTCTGAATAATGTATTTTAAAGGAGCATTTACCTTAAGCAGAAAACTATAAAAAATGGGGAAAGGAGAAAACAAGAAAGAATCCTGTACTTTGTTGGATAGAAAATGGTGGGATAAAGGAAGACAAAATCAGTCCGTGTCTTTGGGTCAGAAAGAAGATTCTTACTGTCTTAACAGTACACAAAGAAGACAGATGTGCTTAAAATTATCTTTTACCCAAAACAGATCCAAATTATATCTGTTTCACTTATTAATGAGACCAATGCAAAGTACAAAAGCAAAGGCAGGCTTATTAAAGCAAATCTCACTAAGCTTAATGTGTGCATACGTGAAGGAGATAGGAGAGAAATAGATTATGTCCTTCCCAAAATATTGGAATATGAAATAACAATCAGACAGAAGGTGTTAAGAAATATGAGTGGCTCCAACATAAAATTGTGGAGTAATATAAATGCTAGCTACATTTAAGACAAGAAAGAAAATAGGGAGCAGACTAATATGGATTTATAATTGTGACTCCATCAGGAAAAAAGTTAGAAAATGTTGATGATATGAAAGAGATGGATGTAAACAGCATAAAACAAAAAGCTCATAGGTCATGTTAGATCAATCTCAGGTAAGAATTTTTTTGTTGTTCTTAAAAGAAGTAAAAGTCAGTCTAATTTGTCTGGACTTCAGACAACTCTGGGGAATTAAGGGTTACATTGAGAAAAAAAGGGATTGGTAGGGAATTCTAACGTGAGGGAGGAACCAATTAGAAGAGAGACGAGTAGATTTTACTTTAATAGTAGTACATTGCTTGTGTATTGCTGCTTGTCTGATAATATAGATCCCAAAATGTTATTTATCTTACAACTTGTTGGCCACTGAGGTTTTTTTAAGATCTTTTTCTTCACCATTGTCTGTAATGTTGTACTAAAGAGCAACTGTTACAGTGCCTGTCACTTGAACTTATGTCGTAAGTGTCACAGATTCTCATAAGTCATAATGGTAGTATCATTCTTTTACATTACAGGCTTTAACATCACTAGTTTGTGATACCCATCTATTATTTTTTTTACCTTAACCTTCTTCCCCATTATTGCACACGTACATGCTGAAGTGTTTGCTACTGTTAAATAACCTGCTAATACCCTGGGTCAGCCTCACTTCAAAAAGGTACTTAAAAAACATTTAGGACAGTGCTTTGCACTCTAATAGCTTTTAGGAAAGTTAAGAATAAAACTGAGCTTGGGTAGCCTTTTTTAAGACTGAGAAAGTAGTTGCCTCCAGAGAAAGATGTTTTATTTGTTTCAGATATGTTTACAGAATATCTTCATAAAATCTGGAGGCATATGAAAAGTGAATATCGACCCAAGGGTAACTAACAGATATGTTACAATCTCCAGTTGTGGGTGAACTGTAAGAGATGTAATGAAGTGAGTGGTGCAGGAAAAGCACAGGATAAAATATGATATATCACAGCTGGAAGGCTAATGTCTGTCTTTTCACAGATACAATGGTTGACTGCATGTAGTAGTTCACAGCAAGTAAAGAAAGGTAAATGTGGTTTCACTTCAAAAGGGTGATCCCAAAGCAGCTTTGCTGGGCTTGGAATAAAGCAGTTCCAGTGATACAGACAGACGAACACTGCAGGTCTTGCCTACCTTTCCCTCCCTGGGTGTAATATTTGTGTTCACCTAAGCTGTGGCTTAGGTGATCACAGTCATCTGTTTCAAAATTTTTAGAAAGAAAATAACACAGTGCAGCCTTTGTTGTCCCTGTATTTTACCCTTGCTATAAAAATGCTGGGGAAGAAACTTCTACCATTTATTTTCAGAAGTGTCTGTTATTTAAACACTGTCAACATACCAACTAACGTTCCTTTGCAGAAGTGAGACAAATTTCTGCACTAGGAAAAATTATGACAAAGTATGTTAACTGTTTTAGAGGGTTGGTGCTTGTTCTCCTTAGTAAAGAATTTATTTTCCATCACTATATTCTTCAGTATTAGCAGTTTTGTTAGCCTATTTCTTGTTAGCTTGAGGGAAGATTGAAAATGCTGGTTGAGTGGGTGAGGCATCGAGCAAATAGCACTTGTAGGAAAGGGTAGCAGGCAACAGCCTGCTCTTAAACAGCATAGGAGGAAAGAAAAAGTGCTGTATTCATCAGTGCTATGAAGATACTTGGAAAGAACAGACTATCAAAAGAGATTCTTCAAATTGCAAAATAGTTTTTTTACATTTGAAAAAATATGTTTGGCAAAATGGCAAACTGTTTTCCAGAAGTGTGTCAATTCTGGAGTAGACTGTGTATGAAGGGGCATCTATAGCTCCTAGAATATGCCCTTCATTGTTCCCACCAGATGAAGGCATCCTGCCCTCTACCAGATGTAAAAATAAAGTTCTATTAATGGCCACAGGAAAGCTTAGATGCTTCTGGAAAAAGCAATAAAACTTCATAGGAAAAAACCCTGATCCCACTGAAGGATGTGGAAACCTACACACTGGCATCTGTAGAGTCTGATTTTTCTCTCTAATTAGCAAAAAGTCAACTGGAAAAATAGACAGAACTGGATGCACTTCTTAACAAAGAACAGGTTCATCTTCAGCTTTTTAAGAGAGGACTGAATACACTTTTTGCCATAAAAATAAATTCTTAATCATGCATGGAGCTGAAAATGAGATAGGAAAATTAATGATAGACAGTACGGTGTAGTATGAGTAAGGATAGATTGTACATCCACTTTGATGGTGAAGAATATTTAATGAACCCAGCATTTTTATACTTCATAATTGCAAATAAAACTTTCTGTGATATACTTTCATCTTTTACCAATATAAAATAGTTTGATGAGATGATCTGTTAGAAAAAAAATTCAAAAGTTTTTCCAGCAGAAAATTCTAAACTAATGAAATTGAAGCATATGGCGGATGGACAGACACATGCCAGCTAAATTTATTTAAATTGAGACATTGATCTGCACATACACAGTATTTTTTTTCCAAATTGCTAGATACTGCTTCACTAAAATAAAGCCAAATAATTCACTGTAACGAAAATGACTATTTTAATATCTTTGACATTTCCCAGATATTATTTGTTTTGACTTTGCTTCTTCTTTCTCTTTTAATTTCTCATAAATGCATATCTCTCACTCCTTGCAGTGTGGACTTAAAAGGAAACAATAAGTTTTCTGATTAATCAGTTTCTGTTAGTTCTAAGAGTGCTCAGAATTTCCCTTATGAGACTGTATTGAACCTACTTCCTGTAGATGCAGGCATATATCTTTGTTTTTTTTCATGGACCTTCAGCTTGAATATGTGATTTGGTAACCTATGTGGTTTTGTCACAGGGTGTACACTTGTACTGCAACTGCTACAAATTGTTTGCCAATTTCCTAACGGTTGCATTTTTTGTCTTTAGTGATAACACGAAAAAGAATTTTTATCTGGTCTCATCGCTGCCTGATGTATCTAGAACACAGATATTGTTGGTTGGGAAGAATGCATTATAATGGCATGGCTTCTGTACTAGAAACACACAGAAATGTTTAGTGGGTCCCTTAAATCATTTTGTAAAACACCTGACATGCTGCTATCCAGCATGGAAATGCCAAAACTTCCCAGTACTTGAATCTGGACTGACTATGAGCTGCCCTATATCAGCATGACTGATGCCAGCTGAGAGCATGTTCATGTTT
This sequence comes from Drymodes brunneopygia, assembly GCA_013400955.1. Taxonomy (NCBI): domain Eukaryota; kingdom Metazoa; phylum Chordata; class Aves; order Passeriformes; family Petroicidae; genus Drymodes; species Drymodes brunneopygia. Next base: position 299,491 of record VZTZ01006647.1, on the reverse strand, counting down.
TTTCATGTCCCTGCTGGTCACATCCTCATTTACAATTTGCATACCTGAGTCAGGCTCACTGTGCAATACGTGCAAGTCTACACTGCTGTACAGAGCAGGTTCCTGTACAAGCTGCCAGCACACAGATGCCTATCTCTTCAATTCTGCACCTTAGACCACCTTGGCTTAGGTGTTAATTTTCAATGTCCCTAAAAAGTCTCTGTGACTTAAGGACTACTGCAGTCAGGTAACATAAAATTCCTCCTATACAAAATTTTCTTTTTCTTCTTCCTCCCCTTTAGCCCTCTCTGCAACCAGAAAATGAATAAGTACTGTCTCATAACACTAAATAGAAAAAAAACCAGGCAATATCATGCCCATTGAGCATATGCCTAGTATATGGGCTATAGGCTCTCAAAATTTTCTGTTCTCATATTGCAGAAAGCTCTGTACTTTTTACCATAGACTTGTGGTGTTCTTCCCAATGAACGTGTGAATAGTGGTTTTCTATGTATGTAATCTCAGTGATGCTATAGCTGTATGGTATGACACAAATATATCTCGTGCATATTTACAGGGAGCAGAATAATGTAGTTTAATTATGCAAAAATATTTATCCCCCCTAATACTGTATCTGAAAAGTGTGTTTCCCACTCTCACTCTTAAAATTATCCTCATATCAATTTCTCATATGTGGTTCTCAGCACAATGCTTTACATTTTCAAAGTGCTTTAGAAACATCAACTAATTAACTAATGCCTGTCATTATGGGCCTGTGAATCTTGGATGTCAAAAGCCAAAAGACAAGGCACCAGAGTGAATTAAATAAAACACAGATTAAATTGCCAGCATAGCAGCCCCCAACAAATTTCTCTGCCCTCTGTAAAACTCTTTGATCTGCACTACTCTTTCTTTCTTCTTTCTTCTGGTGTGAGGTAGCACTGCTTGGTGATAATCTTTCCCTTCAATTTAGGTCCAAATTCACGGCACTTGTCTGCTCCTGCTTTAATACATATGAGCAGAAGATTGTACTGTCCTTGAGATGTGGTTACGATAGAATTTTTTCCAAGACATACTCTCTGCACAGTCTTAGAATAGGAATTAATATAAATGCAGCAATCTTGACTTCTGATTCATACAAAAATCCTATTTGTCAATTTTGATCAGAGTCATGGTCTGAAAGTAAAATCTAAATATGGGACAGTGATAGGAAATATTTATGTTCTTTGATACAGTTCTGATATTGAAAGGACTGTCTGTATGAAGGTGTCTTGTCTTTTTCCTGGGAGAATGTCCTTCATGTACTGGATACAGCCCAATAGAAAAAAAGTCATTTGACTCACAGCTTATTTATAGTCATTCTCTTTCCTTAGATCTCTTCAGACAGGGACAGAGAGCAAATTCTCGTCTAGATGAATTTTTATGTCTGTTTTCTTGTGGCCTCCTTTTTCCAAAGTTCTTTAAGCCTTCCTCTACATATAAATATGTGGTGTGTTCCTCAAGTGACCCAGCTAAATTCTCTTCATTCAAGGAAGAGTTCCTAATATGTAATGGTGCTATGTTTTCATGGCTGGAACCATGTTTTTGATATGCAACTGAATGTAACCTTCATTTGACCAAAATAAAGACCCTTTTTACAGTCACTGGACATATTCTCTTTCAGTTACACTGAGAAACAACATTTTGTGCACAGACAGATGGATCTGTGTGTCAGGTGGAAAATTTGAGGATCCAGTGGTTTCACAGGAGATGGTGAAGCTGATCAGCTTGAAGGGATAGGTGAATTGTTCAGCATGATTCTTCCTCTGCAAGAAACATAAATCACCATGTCTTACATGGTTAACTGATTCATTGAGAAAATCAGGTTGTATATTGCTCATTATATTCCATTTAACATTGTAAGACACCGTAAGAGATCCAGGAAAGGAGAAAGCTGCAAAGGGAGAAGGCACAATAGTGGAACACAGCAGAGCATAGGTGTGGCCATCAGGACAATACAGAAATTCATTCTTTCTTTGGGAATGACTAGATGGGCAGGTTTTCTGAACTGATGTGTGTTTGTAAGATAAAATTTCAAAAGAAAATTACTTGCTGAAGTTATTATTAAATTTTCTGCAAAAATAGAATTTATCTCAGTGATTTTATCATCTTTTATTCTATATCCTCAAGCCCAACACTTCAGTATTCCTAGGGGACAAATAAAAGTTTTAGGTAAAAGGCATCTCAATAACTGTGGGATAATAACAAAAGTTCTGACAATTTAAATTGATTTTGTACCTCAGTATTAATAACTGCAGAGCCATTATACAGCTATTAATGATGATACAGCTATTATAATTACAGCTATTGTAATAAATGAGGAAATGATTTCACTGGCTTAAGCAGAAACATTATAGTATAATCTATATGAAATGGCAGTTTTCCCCCTCCTGCAGATACTTCATTAGCACAATCATACTTCTCTAGTAGTATCACCTAAGAGTCCCTTATTGGTATGAAAGAATTCCTGACAGCAGTGCCAAGTTGCCTTGCAGTTAATGTGAAGAGGCCTGAACTATAAATATTTTTGTGACCTTTATGAATGCAACCAGATTGCTAATTTTAAATGATAAGTGTATAAACAGGTTGGAAAAGCTGGACTGTACTGCTGAAAATTTGCCATTAACAATTTTTTTTTCCCAGAAATGTATGTTCAAGTGATTAATTACTTCATGTTACACTTGTCATAAATCTCCCTGGTGCACAGTGCTCCCCCATCTGTCTGCCTCATCGCCACAATATCTCTTGCTCCAAGTGTAAGTGTAGTTCCTTCTCCAGATATGTGGTTAGATAGGCACCCACAAAGACTTTATAGAAAATGGAGGGCAGAGGTCCAACAAAGTACAATGTGCTGTTGATGGTGTTGTTTTGCAACAAGCTTTTAGAGACAGGGATTGTCTTTAAATGGTGTTCACAGCGCCTCATTAAACGGGCTTCTCCTAGACTCACCACCCACAGCTGAGGTGTCTAATCTTTACCACAATCCAAAAATAACTGTATTCCATTCAGATGTTCCTGGTTTTAATTCGTCTTTAATAATAGTCCATAGATCAAATCTGCCCTTTGCATTATGGTTAATAAATAGTGTCCCAGCACAGAGGTTCTAAACAAGCTATTTTGGCTGCTAAGATTGAGACACTTTCTCCAGAGCTAATGAAACTTTTATAAATCTGGATTGGTCCCTGTCTATCAGATCTTGTGGGAGAATTTTATAATCAAGGCTTAACGAGATAAATGTCTATGGTTGGTACATTCAAGGACATCTCTTGCAGCTTTGTGAATAAAAGATATTATCACCTCATATAAAGTAGGAAAGAGAGATGAGGTGCATGGACCTGAACTGTGCATCTGGGGCTAGTTTAAGGAACAGTGCTTTGTAAAATGTGATAGTAAAACTAGACTTCCCTGAAGCTTTATTTGGCAGTTTAAAAAAAAAAAAAAGCCTTTTTTATTTCTTCATGTAATATCCACGTCTAATATATATTCCTAGGCCAATGCTAGATGGAGGGACTTAATTAATTGAAAACAGTTTGAGATTCTTACAATAACTTTTATCTTAGAAAAACATTAGTAGGTGTATGATCAAGCAGATATCTACTTATTAAAAAACAAGCACCATGTTTTACTCCTACTGTTTACAACTGGTGCTTTTATATTGCCTTAACCTTTTAAATTCATAACTAGGCAGTGATTTTGTCTTTTTGGTTATGTACAGACCAGCAAAGCTGGATTTTCCATTTAAATTAATATTTCCTTTAACATACTGCTTGAGAAACAGGGATGTTTCTTGTGGTTTATGTCTTCGCTGTCATTCTATAATTCTTTGGTGCCCACCATTTTTCCTTTTCTCTCTCCTAAAAAAAACCAACCACACCAAAAAGAAATCCCAAACCAAACAACAAAAAAACCCCAAGAAAAATCTCTCGTACAGTCTGAAGAGAGAAGTCCTTTTCAATAACGAAAACATACCCACAAAGATCTGTGCTTCCCGCTTCTTTTTTCTGCTCTATTCCATTTAAGTGAGCATGAAACATGTATTTTTTTCAATTTTCTCCCTAGAAATGTTCATTCTTGTATTACTATAGAGTACGTATTGAAATGGAGTACATGCAAATAAGTTGTAATGAAGGCTCTGTTCATAAAAAGATTAAATGCGATACCAAATGTTTAGTCAATTGTTAGTCTCTTTGATTAGATTCAACAGATCAATAAGCTGTTATTTTCATGAATTACTATAATTCTGACAGTTTCCTGTTTGCTTATAACATATGTTGTTTGCATTTATATTGTAATTTGCCTTGTAATTTGCAATATAATCTTAAGGAAACATCTAATGTTTCCTTGATATATAGGGTCCCCTACAGTTAGATTTTCAAAAGCCAAGCTCAAATAAACTATTTGGATTTAAGTGGAAGAAAGGAAATTAATAATAAGATATTAATAGAAACTTTTTCAAGGAATTTCAGAACTTTGAGAAGAAAATGTTTGAAATGTGTCTGTGTTGAATACGCCTACGGCTCAATATGACATTGCTCCTAATTATGGTCTTGAAAGCTGACTATGTAGCATTTGCAATAGGAGTTCTGTCTTTGACCATATTGGGGCAATATTGATAACAGACTATGCTGGGCCTCCATGTGAACCACAACCTCTCACCACAAGGGTCATTGAGTATGAGCAGGACCATACCTAGAAGTCATCAGGATTTCTCAAGAATGCATTAACTCAAAACCAGGGATTTGATGTTACCAAAATTTCTGCTGAGAGCTAAATTCATAAGTACCTTAATCAGGAACTGAACATGGAGGTGTGGCAGACCCTCAATCTGAAACACCTAACATCCCCAAAATTAGGGAGTTCCTTATGAATGTGTAGTACCAGGCTGCCCTTCTGACTGACTTCGACTGGGGACTAGAACCTGGGTAATTCTGTCTCAAGCATTTCATAAACTGGGATAGTATATCTACTGGAAAAGTTGTTAAAAATATGAGAGTTCTTCTGCCTGTTTGCTAATGTATGAGGGAAGACACAGCCATTCTAGCTCGATAGAGTGTTGTGGTAGTGCTGAAACTGCTAAGACAAAATTTTGTTTGCATATAGTGGTGTAGAAATACTCTGTCTGCCTGTTTCAGGAACACCTACTCTGCCACTCTCCCACCCATCACCACCAAGCTAGAGTTACAAATGTGGTATAAACAGTTAAATATTCAGTCACTTAGAGGGAAACTTTCTATGAAGTTTGTTTAATGCCTGGCTTGTAAAAGACATGGTTTCAATTTGTTGTCTCAACTCAGATAGAAGCATCAGGTTTCCTGGAATGTTTTCCTGTTCTATCTGTCTCCTCTCAAAATCTCTCGTTTTTCCCCTTTGATTCTTTGTCTGGTTGAAAGTAATAACATAACACCATTAGATATCAAAGAGAATTTTGATTTTCCAGGTGGGCAATGACAAGTATGGTTCTCATATTGCATCATGCAAGGCCTAAGAACTGCTCCAAGTCACCTTCTGGAGTCTGACCACTCTCCAGTAGCTGCCTGAGGAAGGATGATTCTATCTTGAAGTTCAGAGCACTTATGAATCTGGGTTGAATCTGAGCACCTTCCTACCACGGAGTGTAAAAGGTGAAAAGTGAGCTGCTATAGGATAATGGGATGTCCTACAATACAGACAGAGCTAAAGGAGGAAAACAACAGAAGAAAGAAAGATACATGGAGCACCACGATTTTATAAAGGCTTGAACAAAACCCAGGGAGGATTCAAACACACTGCAGGAATTTCGAAAGGAAAAATAAAGATATTTCCATATACATTTACTATTTGAGGAGCTATTGCTTTTAGAATTTTAGAAATTACTAAACACATTAGCTTTGCTTTATGATTTCCACTGTAGGAGCATGTGTTGGATATCTGCCTACTTGTAACTCCTTTCAGACAGCCATTTCCCTCCTATTTACCGGCTTTTTATCATTTTAATTACAGGACAAATGCTACAGATTACAGATTTTTTTCCTGATTAATGTTGCTACTGAGGCATTCACTCTTGGAATACTGTTACAAGAAAAATATGTATTTATTCAATCTTTAGGATTGCTTAAATAATAAAAAAAAAACTTGTCATTTTGTAAATCTCCTAGAAAAACATTTTTGTTTTGCCAGATCTTATGTTTCATACAGACGGCATGCACCATGCTAACAGTCAAAATACAGTATTACTGTAATATCAATATTTTATACACAATGATTTCATAAGCAAGAACCTTGCAACTTAAAACAATGATTCTCTGTCATAATACAGATAATTAGGGATGAGCATCCTCATTCTGTTCATTTTTGATCTCCTCCTAATCTCTGTAAGTAAGAATATTTAACTCCAGTAATCCATAGATAATATGGTGGGAGTGACTCACCACAGTTGTGTACTGTGATCAAATTACCTCAGAGGCATTTCTTTTCCTATACATGACAAAAACAATCCAGAAAAGGAAAATAAAATAACTAGTTTGTATCCCCTCTGCTCCCCCCATCCCCTAGTCTTTATGAAAAATAGCTATTTGTAACAACAAATTAAGTGTAATTCTAGATGTTATTTGGGGATTTAAATTAATTCCACCACAAAGGAGAAATCAATAGATAATAGCATTTCAACCAGTCAGAAGCAAAATCAAAAACTATTCGGGCACTTTTACTTTCATCTGTTGAGTGTCGAAGTCCCACATATAAAATGCACAGAGAAGGGTTTAGGAGATAAGATGTGTAACCTTCTAACTGTGAACCTACACATCAATGACCTGCAAAGTTCTGGGGGTATTTTCTCACATAATGCCTGCAAAACTCCAACAAACAACCTGTATCCTCCGAAATTTCTCACTTGTCTGGATAAGCAAACTCAGTTTCTTCAGTCTTTATTTCCAAATCTTGTTTTCCAAACCTAATTCATCGCCATTGCTTTCCTCTGGACTGTTTCCAGTTGATCCACATCTCCCTGCCAAAAACTCCATGTGATACAGCCAGAACCAAGTAGAGTGGAAGGATGACTTCACGAATCTAACATGACACTCCTATTTGTACACTGCCTCTCCATCGCTGTATTTATATTTCACAGTACAATGTTTGCTTTTTTCTTCACACTGCTGAGGTGCTTCTAAAAACCTGTCCATCTCTTATCCTCCAAACACTTACACACATGCTTAAATTGACTTGAGTTTAAGGGAGCAATTAAAGCATGTAAAGCAACGCACGTATTTAAGCATTTCAAGGGTCAAGGCCAAATATCCCTGTCAAGGAGAAAAAAATAATTGAAGAACCGGCCAGAGTCAAACACACACTAAGACAATAACAGAGTTCTCTAATGTAATTAAATCTTTTCTCATCTGCACTTACATGGGATCCAAGTATACCATTGTGTGAAGAACTAAATACTGTAATCACAGCATTCCGCATTCCCGATCTGCCGTTGCTTATGGAAAGGAGGAAAAATTATCTTATTTCTAATTGAGTTTCAGTTTACTTTTAAAGTAAATAGAATATATTTTAATTCACTGACTTTCAAGACTTTTTTAAGATATTAGCCAGAGTGAAAGCAGTTTACCAATTAAAAAATGTACATAAATGCTTATCATATTCTGTTAACAGATTAAGCAACAATGGATTGCTCAAATAAAATGTGTTTATTTCAATTATGTTTCAGGAAAAAAATAAAAATAAAATCTAGTGTTCAGTTTACTTCTGTTTTGTCACAACACAATTCAGTAGTAAACAGAATGTTTAATTCTAATTGTTAATTTCTTCATTCATTCTCTCTCAGATGTGTAAATTTGGGTTGCTTTTCTTTGGTTCCTTTTTTCTTCTTTGTAAGTATTTTGTTAACATTTTTATAGACACTGTCAATAAGCTTTTCTTTTCATCACTGATTTTCTGAATATTTAATCTAAAATGTCTTTTAAAATGATATTGCTTTTTTAAAAAAAATATTTGTACATTTTTACCTATGTGATTATATAAATAAACATTTAGTTAAAGGTACCATTATTGAACTGCTTTTAAGGATGTTCAGTACACAATAGCTGACCCATCATGATGTGATTACTCATGTTGCCTTCATTTTCATTTCAACTAGAATGCAGGGTTTTCTTGGTCCTATTGTAAGAGCAGAAAAACAATTATTTTATGCATGACTGATGATAGTGATGGAGACTCTATATGGGACACAGCAGGAAGCTGAGAACTGCTTGATGCTTCAAAATGCCGTGTACTTACAGCACATTCAAATGTTGTAAACCTTAAATATCCAGCTTAATTTTATTTGTAACTTTGGATTTTTTAATCAGCTGTATATATATATATTTAATTCCAATGACACGCTGAAAAAATAATACTTTTCAAAAAATGAATAATGCATCAGTTTTAAAGCACAAATGAGTTCTGACTAAGTGGATGCTTTACTAGGCAAACTGGTGTTAGAAGTTAATTGGGTTTGACTAGCAAGTCCAGTTATTGGCACAATTTATAAGCTTTTGCAGAATTGTGACCATTCTGCTATCATACAGTAATATGCACAATGTGAGATCTGACAGTAAGTGCTTGCTGTCTGACAGTAAGTAATGAATACAAGTAAAAAATATCCTTATAAAATAGATCCCTTTTTGAAATGAAATGTACTACAAGACTATTTTTCAGGATGCTTAAACATTTATTACATCGGCATATAATTAACTTTTCATTGTCTTTCTGTTCTGTTCCAAATCTGTTACAGGAATGGTCAGTTGTTGCTCCATAGTGGAGTAAAAACCTTCCTAGTGGAGGAAGGATTTTTCAGAAAATATTATTATATAACTATAATAATTATTCTGTACTTGGGGAGACTTCCTGGCTCTTCCTGAAACACATTGCTATAACTTTAAATCCTAAAGTAGGGTTTAATAAATTGGTCTATTGCCATATAATATTTTTTTCTTTATGTGCTTTAATTTCTGCTTAGATGTTTAGATATGCAGTAGTTCCTTTAGCACCTAGCATAAATTTGAAATCACTGAGGAAAATCATGCATATATGAAGTGTTGTGCGATGCATTTTCATTTTATTTAGTATTAAGTGTGTTAATCTAAAGAAGTATTTAACCACCAGAGAGGTAAAGATTACTGTGAAGTGCATAAAGTTTAGCAATTAAATGCAGTTTCATTTAGGAGAAAAATAACTTAATTTGCTTCTACCCCTGTGATGACAATGCTTTAAATTTTTTCAGGGGATTGTGACTATTTGAGGTTGGTAATCCATCTATCCCCCCACTATTTTTCCCTCAATTATCCAAAGGTTGGAAGAACCTACCTCCCTTGAGAGCTTAACCATTGTTAAAATCCCTGTTTTCCTGCAGGATAACCAACTCCTGGCAATTGCCCTGGAACCCAGAGTTTGCCTTTGCAGGCTCATGCGTGCACATCACACCACCCGTCTCCTTTCCTGACTGCCAATTCCATCCCAATGAGCTGGCAGGGTGCTCAAATTCACATCAATTCTGTTCCATGATATTTTCATCAAATTGCCAAGCCTTAATTGCATAAGTGGGCTACATGGGTTTTTTTGTGCTTGCACACCATTGAAAATAGGGCTGGCTACATTGAGCTGTCGGTAGGATATTTTGCATTTCAATGTTCTCATTTTTTTTCTGGGGGAACACTTTGTGTTCATCCCTTCGTAAGATGCCTTTCTAGGTTTCTCCCTTGTATTTCATCCAGAGAGTTTAGTTTGTGTTTGATTTTGCATCTCAGAGAAAGCTAATTTTTTACTACGCCAAGGAATTCAGATGATTCTCAGAAAATATGCAGAAGTTCTAGTTCTTTATAGTGATGTTTCACAGGTTCTTGGTGGATTACATTACTTGACCAAATGCTCTCATAGAATGGGACTGATTCGCCACCCACAGCTGTATCTGGAATTGTGGTCTGACTTCTCCTTCACTGTGTGTGCTCAAGCCTGAAATCAGCTGCTAAGGTGATGCCAACAGCAGTTTTGGTACCACTTCAATGCAAACCAAAAGGGTTTGAGGAGGGGGAAGGGGATGGGATGAGAGTGTGTGTGTGTGTGTGTGTGTGTGTGTGTGTGTGTGTACTGACTTCTGAATGGGACAGTCCTGAGAACTGGGTATGCATATTTTTCCTCTTGGTGACTTAGTTCCAACACTAACATTACAAAGAGTGTTACTGTGATTTTTCTCTGGCACATTTCTAAAGCAGCAAGGAGAGTAAATATCTTACTGTTATAGTTTATGTGAAGAAAAGGTAGACTTGCAGATTCTGATGTTGAAAATGAATTCAAAGCTAGAGCTTGCATTTGCTTATAATAAGCATTTAATAGATCTTCAGGGTAAAGTCCTGAAGTAGAATTATTTCTAGCCATTTTTAGAAAAGTACAGGCAGTGGTAACTCTTTCCATATTATACACAGCTGTAATAAAATGACTTTTTTGGATACTGATCCAACAGCAAAATTTCAGGAAAGCTTATATAAAGCTGAAATTCAAGACTTGTTTATTCAAAAGTTTTCAGATTCCATTACCCTGAAATCCATCACTACAGGCCTGTCAGCCTGACCTTGGTGTGGGGGAAGGTCATGGAGCAGGTCATCTTGAGTGCTATCCCACACCAACTACTGGTCAAGCAGGGAATCAGGCCCAGACAGCACAGGTTTATGTAAGGTACATCCTTCCTGACCAGCCTGATCTCCGTTTATGACCAGGTGACTGATGCCTGAAGAATTTTTTGCCTTTTCTCTTAAATACCTTTTACACAGTTGTCTATACCCACAAGTATTAGCATGCATACTAGCAATGCTTTAGGTGTGATAATTTAACCTGGTTTCTTGGTGTCCAGTAGGCTGGGAGACTAAACACCCCAGAACTGTAGAGTTAGAAGACCAAACATTCTATTGCCATAAGCACTCAAGGTCCTCTAGCAGGACAGATTCTGTAAACTAGAAGTTAGCCCACCCTAGCCCCTTTTTGGGCCCTCTAGTTAGATATGTTAATGTGTAAGGTCTTTAATTGTATACTCGACTGGGGGGATGGGGCTTTTGCAACGCGTTCCACCTGGACGGCAGAAGCCATGGAATGGGATCCTATTAAAATACCGAGGTAAACGACCCCCAACCCTCTAACCGTGTCTAGTTTCTCATCTCCTAAGACCAGGAAAAAGGCACCATGACCAGTCCAGTGGATGAGGGAAAGGCTGTGGATGTTGTCAACCCAGACTTCAGTAAAGCCTTTGGCACAGTTCTCCTGGAGAAACTGGCTGCTCATGGCATCAGTGGGTGCACAGTTCACTGGGTAAAAACCTGGCTGGGTGGCCAGGCCCAGAGAGTGGTGGTAAATAGAGATACATCAGGCTGGCAGATGGTCACAAGTGGTGGCCAGCTCAATATTGGGGACAGTCCTGTTTAATATCTTTATTGACAGTATGGATGAGGGGTTGAAGAGCACCCTCTGTCTGTTCACAGACAACTCCCAGCTGGGTGGGAAAGTAGAACTGCTGGAGGGTAGGAAGGCTCTGCAGAGGGATCTGGATGGGCTGAGGCCAGTAATATGAGGTACAACATCATGAAGTTCTGAGTTCTGTATTTGGGTTGCAACAATCCCAGGCAGTGCCACAGGTGGGGGCAGAGCAGCTGGAAAGCTGGTCAGTGGGAAAGAACTTGGGAGTGCTGGTTGACAGTGGCTGAACATGAACCAGTGTGTTCCCAGGTGGCCAAGAAGGCCAATGGCATCCTGGCCTGCATCAGAAATAGTGTGACCAGCAGGGCCAGGAGAGTGATCATCCCTCTGTACTTAGCACTGGTGAGGCTGCATCTTGTGTGCTATGTTCAAGCTCCTCACTACAAGAAAGACATTGAGGTGCTGGAACATGTTCAGAGAAGGGCGATGGAACTGGTGAAGAGTTTGTAGCACAAGTGTGATGATGAACGGCTGAGAGAACTGGAGATGTTTAGCCTGGAGAAAAGGAAGCTCAGGGGAAACCTGATCACTGTCTACAACTGTCTGAAAGGAGATTGTACCCAGGTGAGAGTCAGTCTGTTCTCAGGCAACCAGTGACAGAACAAGAGGAAATGGCCTCAAAGTTTGCCACAGGAGGCTGAGATCAGATATCAGGAAACATTGCTTCATGGAAAGGGTTTTGAAGTATTGGAATAGGCTGCCCAGGGAAGTGGTGGGGTCACTATCCCTGAACATATTTAAAAGACGTGTTGATGTATCACTTAGGGACAGGGTTTGGTGGAGGACTTGACAGAGCTGGGTTAGTGATTGGACTCAATGACCTTAGAGGTTTTTTCCAACCTAAAAAATGCCATGGTTGTATGGTTCTGAATAGTCAAAGGTCTAGCTGTGCTCTACTGGCTTCAGCTGCCTGCATGTGAAGAAACTGCTGTTGTTCTGTTACCTCTGGCTGCCTGTCACTAGCCTTGGAGGTGAATATAGTTAAATCACTTCAAATTAAATATTTATTAACTTACTTAAAATAGGGAGTTGAATAAAATGAATTGTTGACCTGAAACATATGTTCTTACACTGAGTATTGATTTTTAACTGGAAGAAATTGTTAATTAGCCTTTTTCCCCAGCAATAAGCAATAGCTACCAATAGCTGTTCAATCTTTAGCAACTGTTGTCCTTAGTATTTCTACATTTCCCTGAAGATTTAGCTGCTGAGTATGGTTCAGTGTTTCCAAATCATTAATCACTAGGAGGTTTAGAAGTCCAAAGAAAGACCCCATTACCTGTCTGGTTTAGATGATGGTACTAAACACCTTGTGAGAAGACAATCTCTCTCAAGTTGTCCAGGACTGTAAAGAAGCACTCAGGGATTTCAAGAAATCTTATAGAGTACCATTCATCTCACTTTCTGCTTTCATTCAATGCTTGAGAAATACTTTACTGACCACATTCACAGGTAATACTATTCTAAAAATAAAAAAAACTCCAAATATTATTTCATAAATATACAGCTGATTTATTTTCATGTAATTCCCACCTGTGCTTTTGAGGAAGCGTCTTGAAAATTTGCTATATGGAAATTTTTAGCATGACATTGTGAGTCCTTCATGGAGAACTCAGTACCTCTGGAAATCTGAATGTGTTCAGAAAAGCAAGTGTTAAAAGGACAAGACAAAGAAGAAATTAGACTGAAGAACACAACTTGACAGGTTAATTCTTTGATCCTTTGCAGTCACTGAGCAAACGAAGTGTTATGCAAACCAGGAAACAGTCTTTCCAATCAGTCATGTTTTGAAGCAAGCATTGACTTTTGTCCTTGTTGATGTTTAGGTGGAGACTCTATTTTCTGTACTATATGGCAAAATATTTCAATGGTATATAGGTTGTTTTCCTGAAAGTCACTGTCAGCCTCTTCAGTGCTGTGAAGATAGAAGCCCAGTCTAGTGGTGGCAACAGCTTTGAATAAATAGTTCATTCATTTGGATGTAATATCAAAATGTACAGTAACCTATACTTCCACCTCCATCAGTGGAATACATTTCACATGCCCATTGGGTGCATCACATAGCACTGAAGTGATCAGAGTGACAATCACTGGCTATATCACTGTACTACTGACTCATGAACATGCTCAGATTACTCAATAATTTGGTTTTGGGGTTCACATAACATATAAAAATAAATACTCATGCGGTAGAAGGTGTGTACTTAAAGGTATTATCTCCCTTTGAGACAGCATTGCTGTTAGTCAGGTAAGGATGTCAACACCAGCCAACAATTTAAGTAAACTCTGTGTTGCCTCAATGCTTTATCACGAATTTCATGGGTGCCACCAGTACCAAAGGTTTATATGGTTCTTGCATAACTAGTCAGGGAGTGGCATTTGGGATTTTTGCAGGAGTGAAGTCCTGGCTGGCTGCCCAGCCTTCCCTCTCTTTTCCTGGGGGGTTGGAACTGTCAGGGGATTCCCCAATAACAATCAATGGCCTGCTGGCTCTTCTGGCAGCATGCCATCAAGTTGTGAAACTGCTGAGAATTACATGTCCTGGTTCACCCTCACATATGCCAGGGAGCTTCCAGCCAGGAGAATATTCTAACCTGTTAAACAAAGATAATGCATATAATCTACCTCTAAACCATTTTCCCCCCCTCTTTAACACATGGCAAAATATGGTTTCTGTATGTAGGACTCGTGCAAACACATTCTGAGGTCTCTTTTCATGTTCTGTTTTACTGATTCATTTTGAGTAATGTCTTTCACACCACTTTTTGCCTTTAATTTTCATGTGAATACTGAGAAAATCTAAACATATACTCCAGGTTTTTGTGTTTGTGTTAATACTAAACAGTTTTTAACATATTTTAATCAAAGGTGATGATAATGATAACATCTATATTTACCTAAACCTTCATTTCTCGTTTTACCTATTACCTTCAACTGTCTTCTGGCTATAAATGCCAGCTTGCTCTGCTTTGCATACAGCATAATTTTGCACTTAATTTTTAGGCTACTTTTTGCAGTGAAAAAATGGGTTAAATAATAATTATCTTCTACTTATCTAGCTTTTTTTCTGAATAAATTTAATTTATGCTGCGTTACAACAACTCCATGCAATGCTACAGGCTGGGAGCGGATTGGCTGGAAGGCTGCCCAGCAAGACCTGGGGGTGCCGGTCAACAGCCTGCTGAATATAAACCAGTGTATGCCCAGGTGGCCAAAAAGGCCAATGGCATTCTGGCCTGTATCAGAAATAGTGTGGCCAGCAGGACCAGGGCAGTAATTCAGTGATTGTCCCCTTGTACTTGTCACTGGTGAGGCCATACCAGGGATCCTGTGTCTGGTTCTGGGCCCCTCACTACAAGAACATTGAGATACTGAAGCAAGTCCAGAGAAGGGCAGTAAAGCAGGTGAAGCGTCTGGAGCACAAGTCTCACGAGGAGCTGCTGAGGGAACTGGGGTTGTTTAACCTGGAGAAAAGGAAGCTCAAAAGAAAGCCTTTTCACTCCCTACAACCTGAAAGGAGCTTGTAGCAAGGTGGGGGTCAGTTTCTTCTCCAGGCGACCAGGGATAACAACCACGTCCTGGGGTGCAACAGGTGCAGCATAACCAGCTGGGCAAGGGAGAAGATTATCCCACTGTACTCTGTACTGTGTGCAGTTCTGGACAGCACAATATAAAAAGTTCTAAAGCTCTTGGAGAGTGTTCAAAAAAGAGCTATGAAAGTAGTGAAGTGCCTAGAGGGGTGGTGAATCACCTAGAGGGGAAGCCATACAAGGAGCAGCTGAGGTCACTTGGTCTATTCATCCTGGAGAAGAGAAGGCTGAGGGGAAACCTCATTGCAGTCTGAAACTTCCTTGTGAGGGGAAGAGGGAGAGCAGACTGATCTCTTCTCTGTGGTGACCAGTGACAGGACCTGAGAGACTGACCTGGAGTTGTGTCAAGAAAGGTTTAGATCGGATATCAGGAAAAGGTTTTTCACCCAGAGGATGGTTGGGCACTGGAAAAGGCTCCCCAGGGAAGTGATCACAACACCAAGCCTGACAGAGTTCAAGAGATATTTGGACAACGCTCTCAGGGACATGATGTGATTCTTGGAGTGTCCTGTGCAGGCCAGGATTTGGACTTTCTTGATCATTTTGAGTCCGTTCTACCTCAGGATATTCTGTGTTTCTGTGAACTAACTACAGGACAAGAGAAAATGGCCTCAAGCCGTGCCAGCGGAGGTTTCAACTGGACATCAGGAAGAATTTTTTCACTGTAAGGGTGGTTAAGCATTGGAACGGACTGCCCAGAGAGGTGGTGGAGTCACCACCCCTGGAAGTGTTCAAGAAATGACTGGCCATGGCACTTAGTGCCGTGGTTTAGTTGGCATGGTGGTGTTCAGTCAAAGGTTGGAATTGATGATCCTGGAGGTCTTTTCCAACCTTAATGATTCTATGATTTTATGCTTCTATGGTTTTACTGGGAACAGGACTAAGATTCCTATAAAATCTGTTGTGAAACCCTTACATGGCATACATTGTGTGAAAGTATTCTAAGAGAATACTGAGCTATAAGAACTCATAGCAATTTAATGACATTCGTTGCTGTGAAAGTTAATACAGTGACTTGGACTTAATAGTTCCTTATCCTTCAGGGTCTTGTTAAGTACTTTATTAGAGTTCTAAAAGATTTTCCTTGATGATGTATTTTATAGTTTCCAGGAAAAAAAATAAAGAAAATTTTGAGCCCTTTTAGGTGTAGTAGTTATAGGTCATAGATAAAAAAGGGTATCATGTATCTGTCGGTCAATTACTCTTATATAGTCAGTCACACACATCTCATGCTATTTTCAACTTTTAAGAACAAATGATTCTGCAAACAATTGCATAAACCCTGCCAAATAATTTCTTGCAAAATCCCTTAGAATGCAATTTCTCCAGAGATTTCTAACATATATTTAATTATGGCTTCATTTCTGTTACAATTTTCGAGTTTAATGCAAATGGATTTTAATGGTTAGAATTTTTATGTCTTTTTTAATCAATGCCAACTCAAAAAAACCCCATCAAAAATCACATCTAAAGTAGTTACTGACTTATTAAAAGTCAATGTACCACATTTTATAACATACATTTTAAAACTCATCTAACAGCAAGCAACAGGCTATTTTACACTTTTGATGTATAAAAGATGGTTCACTGTGAAATTAGTTTGAGCCTCTCTAAAGAAGAATCTACCTACAGGTAGAATGAAAAAGACATGTATGTGTAATCATGCTTCCTTCTTCTGAACCAACAGAATGATTAATTTCCCCTTTAAAAAATGACAAGAGATTAAAGGCAGTATTTGTTCAAAATAATTCAAAAGCTTTCAAGCCACTTAAGTGATTTCACTAATCTTTTAGGGTTGGGTTTGGTTTGTTTGTTTGTTTTTCAAATAAATCTGTCTTTAATAAATATGCATTTTGCCTTCTGATGGGCAAAATCTGAAATTTGTACTTTTAAGAAAATCAAGGGAGCTCTATTCAAAGTGACCACTTTTATTATTTTTACTTTGTCACAAATGAAAAATCTAGGAAAAACACAAATTAAAATGCAAAACTCCCACAAGCTGTGTTTCTAAGTGGTAATTAAAAATGTGGGTGTGGATTCCACAAGGAGTTTCCCTCAAACCCTTCCAGTCTCATTATGCTAGATTTTGGCCAACCACCTAGCAAAACTGTAGGATTGTAAAATCCAAAGCTCTTCTAACTTCCTGATTCATGTTGCAGATGTCAGACTATGTCTTGAGAACAGGAGGAAGAGCAAATAGTGTACTCTGGACCATATGTTTTCCCACTGGCCAACACCTTGTTTCACTAAGAGGTGTTTACCTGTAAGTACATAGGTCGGTGATTGCATTCCCCTCCATATGGCAGAGTTGACTAAAATTGTACAGCAACAGGCCCTCACAAATTGCAAGCCCTTTTTTCCCCCATGAATGCATAGCTGGACAGGGAATTGTGACTCCTTTGGGTCAAACCTCCTTTCTGGTGTTGCTTCTCACATCCCAGTCTGCCTTAGGTCATCTCACACTGGAAGATTCACTGAAGAAATGTTTTTAAACACACCTATTACTTGACGGAGCAAAGCAAGTACAATCACTTTTTTATTTTACTATTATTCTGGCAAACACTCTCACACAAAAATGAAATTCATCTTTGAACTGAGATTTCATGTATCTGCTTTGAGAACAAAGAAAATTATTAAGATCAACTTGCAACATACTGAAAAGAAAAACTTTAATGAAAATCCTGAACTACTTTAATGTACTGTGACACACACTACATTTGGAATAATTGGGTGTGTGAGCAAACTGAATGCAACTGTACTGCTGTTTTGCTATCACTTACAGAGATGGCATTGCATACCTCAGCAGCTTCACACATTTCATCTCTGTTACTAATACTAATGATACTTAGATGGCAACCCAGAAGCATAATTACTTGCCATCACCACTCTCATTATACTACATATGAAAGAAAAATGAGACCCTAGCTTTTCTACATTCCAAGCATCACAATACCATGAACATGAAGCATAACTGTGGAACTGAGGAAACATATTGTACAGAATACAAATCAAGAGCTCAATGACATAAGCACAGCTCCTTCATGTGCCAATGAGGATGTCCTCTGTGGTGACTTGCACACGAGCTGAACAAAATGCACTTTTTTCCAAGTGCACTTTGCCCAGCATCACAGACATGAATGAAACTGACTGTGATAATTTTCAGGTACGTGATATTCAGTGATGTATGATGGATACTGCCCATCTAGCTAGGGAAAAAATTTAACCTTTTTAAAACATCTACCCTAGTACATATATTAACTGCATGTCATATTACTCTGAAAATATGCTATTTCCTATTGCAACAGCACTTGCATTTCTAGTAACATGCATCCCAAGTCACACAGTAAGGCTCCCTAGACTTTATAATGCCAGGGCACGCACTTTGCTGTTTACAATTAAACACGTAATTTCTCTTGACCTCACTGGGTATTCTGTATGTATGACACTTGATGTAACTTTTCCTGTCATGGCAAAAGATCATATTTGCTGTTCAGTTATAATACCTTTGCACTTTGTGTATGTGAGCATGACACACAATCTACCTCAAGAAGTCAATTGAGAGTTTTCTTTTCTGCACAGGAGATAATATATATACAATACAACATAACACAGAATATAGCACAGTGTGCTGTTTGTAGCAGAATTTACTATCAACCACGTTGGAGAAACCATTCTATTCCTCCCTACTTCTTTTTTTTTTTTTCTTTTTTTTTAAGGAGAGAATAAATGATATTTCTGGTCCAGCTAAGGCAGTGATAAGGACTGTCGAGCTACATTTCTTCAGTTATCACAGCCAGGTGTTAAACACGACACATGACACTGGTGTGCACGACGCAGTGAGGCAGGGGCACTGTGTGCTGACAGAGAATCAATAATGAAGTGGAAAAGACAATGACACTCTGTGGCATTGTCTCTCTTCCTGACAGATCTGTTCAGCCCCAAAAGTATTAATTTAATTGCTTCAGTAGCATCAGACTCTGATTTCATTCAGAAATCAGCACTCATGGGGAGACTGAGAGTCGCATCTATCATGCATAAATATGTTTCATGGTCCTTTCTTTTTAAATACTTAGTTATATAAATTGCTGTTACTAGTGGTGAAGCCATAGCATCTTCCAATCTTTTCTTGTTGATGATAATCCTTTCTGCAGCAGAAGTCCAATTTTAAGGCAGGGCTACCCTTGGCTTGACTCCATACTTGAGTATTTTAGGGAGAATCTAGTGACAAATTTAGTTAAAAGTTAATTAATTCAGTTTAGACAACAGAGCTTTGTTACTACTAACTATATAGTAACAAAGTAAGTTGCATTTGTTTATTTCTCTCTCTCTCTCTATTCACTGTAATAACCACTGGGAATGTACAATGCTTTCTAATTTTGTTCACAACAAATACAGTCACACTAAGTTTACTTCTATGCCCCTGTTTCTCCCAAAATGATGGTATCTATATATTGAGAAGCCTCAATCATCAAATCCAAAACAGGGAAGATCTGAGTAAAATGTTTATAAAACACATCGGAGACATATAGGCTGGAAAAGCTTAGGCAGTTCTGCAAATATTTATCTGCTGTACAGATAAATAGACAACTTGATTGTATTCTTTTTTAACTTGGACTATTTTCACAAAGTAACGTTACTTAAGTTTTAGATCAAAGAACCTAAAGTACATTTGGTTTTCATTCATTGAATTTTCATTGGTTGTAATGGATACTGCATGCTTTCAGAACTTCTTTCATTTTTCAAATTAAGCTATTCACACAGGTTACTTAATCTGTCTGGCATTTAAGGATCATTCTCTGGATACTTAGGCCTCTATTATTTGTGGGGGTTTGGACAGAGAAATCAGAACAGTGAGTTTAGATTGCTTTGGTATCATCCGATCTGGTAGTACTTGTGTAATCACAGCGGGCTTCAGCTCTACCATCCATCCTCATGGTTCAGTTTTTATGGGAGGCCATACCAGAGTCACTCCCACACTAGAAAGTAAAAAAATAGCAGTACTGGAATTGCATCTAAGTACTGGTATTTTGTACTCACACAGACACTTTTAGAAATAATCTGGAATGCAAATGCAATTTGTGGATATGAATCAAACAGGACATTCATAATCCTTAACTGAGGTTTTTTTTTCTACATTTATCTAAATTCTGATGGCCAAAGTTGATGAAAAGGTGTACAAAATCAGCATACAGCTATCAGTACGAAATAAATGTGAAAATTGTTCTTGAATCGAGATCTGCTGAAAAATCCAGGGAGGGAGTGTGAGTTTCAGACAGTCATAGAAACTTTAAACAAAGCTAAAAGGACACACAGGTTCTGAAGGCAAGTTGAGATCCTGTCTAGTTGCTATTTTAGTTTCAGTTGAGGATACGTATTTTCTGTATGGAAAATATATTCTAATGTGAAAAGTAAATGTTCACGGAGGGACCTAGTTGGAAATAGTATTTCTATTAAAGTTGTTATGGGATGTTTCTCTGAGTGAAAATGCCTTAATGAAGCCTTATTCTGTAAGAATTCAGAGCTTTTAAAGCCTGTAATTCCTTCTCATGCTAAACCAGGAACCCTGCTAGACATGCCAAAGTAAGATACCATTTTGAAACAGGATTATGAGAAGTGAATGTTTGCATGATTTTGTGAACATGGCTCTATTTAATGGAAGAAAATCAGATCACTTTTCACATCAGTAACTCCTTTTGGAAAAATTATTTTGCCATTATTTACTTTAAAAAGAGCCTCAAAAAAGCATGCAGCATGATCCACTGATAGGAAGAATTAAGATCACACTGGAGACAGGGAAAGAGAGAGAAAGAAAGTAGGGAAGAAGTGTGAGCTGCTATAATTTTCCACTTGAATAGACAGTTCTTTTTGCAGTCTTTGTTTATATCTTTAGGGTGTAAATTACTGAAAATCTGAAGACCATACACACACAGTCTTGATTTTTTTTATTAGAGAAATAAATATTGCTTACAGCATCGGAAGGCTGGGTGTACTCTGTAGAGCCTCTGACAAGGGTTCCATGTCAAACTGGGGAAATTACACTGTCCCAAATTTTCTCCAAGAAGACATCACAATAGATTATCTGGCTGCCACCACTCATCAGGCTGCAGCTGTTACCCTGCTCTGTTTGCCTGAACCAGCTCCCTGCATCTCTGCTGAAGTCAGATGGGATGCAGACCATGCTTGAAAGCAGGTTGAATTAGCAATAATAAGGAGGCAGACTATGCGGCCAGTAGAGTCAAACATGACTGGTGGTGCAAATCCAGGCTCACCCAGACTTTTGTTTGGTGCTTTGGTACAGGGGCTAGTGGGGTTTATCCATCACAGCATTAAAAATAAAAGAGTACGTTGATGGTCTTGACCTTAGCATTATCCCTTTGATTTAACTTTGACCTCTTAATTTTGCACCAGAAGGATGTGGTACTGCTAAAACATGTCAAGAATTGAGAATGTAGGGAGCACTAACAGGAATTTTTGTGACAATGTGTAGAAGCAGTGTATTGCTGAAGACTCTCTCTACTTCAAAAGGTTTCATAATTCTGCAGCTGTATACAAATGATCCATTTTGTTAATCTGAATTCCTAGGGTCATTAAAATTTTTTTCTCTCCTCTCCGAAGTAGTTTATTACTTTGAGAGAAAAAAAATCAGTTTAAAGCCAGGTAAGGGAGGAAAGCTGACAAAAACATAAATTAGAGAAAGAACTTAATTTAAAAAGTGTCAGAAAGGATAGATAGTCTTAGTTCAATAATAAAGCCTGGTTCAAGAGCCTTCTATCTTAAATTAAAGCATTCGAGCACTCTATTTATTACCTGTATAGAACCAATCTTTGATTTCCAATCTAAGCCTATTTTTGCTTCTTATGTGATTAGCATACAAATGCCACAAAAAAAATGTGACTACTCTGATGACACCTAGGATGGGTTTTTGACTTTCACGACAGTGTTAGTGAGAGCTTTGGTATGATTTTAAGATGAGTCTTTAATTAAAAGCTCTTGTTTTTCTTGAATCTAAATATCATCACTACTGAGTCAAGTTATGTCTACACTTCCTGGAATATTTCATGCTGTGTCTTGTTCTGCTTTATGGAGATGCCAAAGAATTTTAAGGGATTTGACCTTTTCTGGGCTACTATACTGTGTTTCTGAATGTGAATGCCTATTGAAGTCAAATGTATGCAACAAAAGGAGCTGTACTTGGAGAATAGAAATGCTATCCAGAGCTACATTAGCAACTCTTGTTTTCCCTAGGATTTAATGCTTGTTGGAGGTCTCCCTGAGAGAATACCCCTCAGGGTAGTCCCTGTGAGCTACACTCATTATGGTACTCTTATTTCAAGATATTATATTTAAGTATAATCAAAGCAACATGCCACAAACTTGAGGAGAGATCTGTATTTTGAATTATTTTCTTAAAAATATTTTGCTGCTTCTGATATTACAGACTAAGTCTAAATTTGCATCCCAAGACAAAGATCAGCAGCAACCTGTAGAGCCAGTTATCATAACTTCTATGCCAAGACAAATCTTGGGTAACTCTGTTGGAGCCAGTTGATTTCCTTTGAATATAAATTGATTTCCAGTGATGTTACACAATGAAGTCATCATATTCAAAATAAGAGATGTAATCCTATTTGTAATTCCACAACGTGTTGTAGAGGGACCACTAACAAATAAATGAAACGAGTCAGTGCAAATAGTCAGAATTGTGAATTCCTTCCTACTGATCCATGCCATCAGCTTGCTTTTTTAGTGGTACCAATGGTAAGAGATGTGCATAATTACATCTCTGTGGTTTCCTTAGGCTTTTTGCTGAGATTGAGAACAAAAATGCTTGTTATGATGGTGAGATTTGTGGAGTCTGTCATACTTTGTTTGCAATGGCCTAAGACAATAAATATATTTCACATAGATCATCCATTGAGATTATTTCTTTCTCAGTGCTGAGAACAGCAGGGTCTGAGGAGTTTGCAAATAACTCTAATCTTCAAATCTCTCTCAAAAAAAAAACAAACCTAAAATTAAAGTTGTTGGCTATTTGGTTATTTAATTATCTTTATAGCAACAGCTGCATCATTTGCAAACACTCAAATCTGATTAAAATTAAAGATACTAAATTTACTAGCCAAATATTTCAGTCTAATGATCACTGAAATGGCAGTTAGCCAAAATATTTAGCAATTTAATTTCTGGTAGTGCATACTGTTTGAGTTCCTTAGCATCCACTGCCTCATTAATATTGCATTTGTGATGAGTTTCAGAAGTTCTTTGTAGCTAAGTTACAGCACCATGGAGCTGGTTATTTTGCATTTTTTCTCATAAAGGAAATTGTGTCCTGGGGGATGATAATTGACTGCTTGGGCTGGTCTCTGAGGATGTTGAAGGTCTTCTAGGTTCTTCATAAGCGCCATTTGTGTCTGTAATTATTGGTTTTTAGGACAAGCTGAGTGTCCAAATGGACCTGCGCTCTTAAGTTGCTCAGCTGCAGTGAGGTGACAGCTCTCTTGAGGAAATACTGAAACCCACCCCTCTGAAATACAACTTTTGGTAGTGAGGGTACTTGCTCACTTTGTCTCTAGACCATCTTGTTAGGAAATATAACTGAGAACGTGATTGTCTTCTACAAATGCCAAGGTCAAAATAGCTTGAAAAGTTCCACTTAAGTTTTATTTAGGTCATTGTGTTATTGCTACTGACTGCCTTTGTTTTGCTGCATCACTTTCTTTGGCACAGTTTTGTTCTTTCTCTTGCTTTGACTCTCTCTTATTTACTCAGATCAGGAAATTCAGTATTTTTCTCTATGTTATACACAGATTCACTGGCAATATAGATGCTCTTGGAAAGAGACAAATAGGTGTTATCAATATAGAAGTCTAAATAATGGATAACCTGATTTCTCTTTTCAATCTTCTTTTTTCATTATTTCATACAGTATTTAGTTTCTCACATAGTTGCATTTTCAGATACTGTGTGTGACTTTTAACACTGTTACTTTCTTTCATTTGTGTTGTGTACACTGTTATCATTGTTCAGAGGAGCTGATGTTGACAGATGCACAGACATAAGAATATGTTCTGTATTTGCAATGACAGTATAGCAAATATATATGTGGTTTCCAATAGGCTGAGATGTGCTTGTACCTTGGAAGCACTTCATTGCATGTACATCTTGCAGGTGTACCAGATTCTAGCATGATATTTATTGTCTGGCTGAAGGATGCTTGCCTGGACTTCCCTCTACATGTGTCCAATTCTCTTTTCATTGTTCTTAGATTTTAAAAGTATGTATAGCCTGTTTATGTGAGGAGGAAGAAAGATAAATGGAAAGAAGCACAGAGCACATATAAAGCCAGGAGGAGAAACAAATTTGTCAGCGTGTTCTTTTCTCCTTTATTTCTTCTCTGTTTTGTTTTTTCCATTTCCCAAGATTTTTGTTATAGTGATAGAAGTTATCACTTACCAGGTAAATTGTTTGAAATGGATGGAAAATAGTTAATTTACAGTGTACTTGGGTGATAACAATACTTTTGCTCTGCTCTAACCTTACTTAGCTGGTTTACAGTGAGCTTTATGTTTACTCTTTGCAGTTGCACAGGTTGTTGTTTGGGGCTGAGAAGAAATGTTTCCCTCACTGATGAGCTCATAGATGAGGCTTCATTTGTCTGTAAGGCTTAGTGTGTAAATGATGAAGTTAGGTTCAGAATGCTAGGTGACAATAACTAGCAGAGATGCTTGATACTCTCTCTATTGCTCCTTTAAAAGAAACAACAACAAAAAAACAAAAAACCCCAACACCAAACAATGGCAAAACACACAAACAATCACAGCTAACTTTCCCTGTAGCACCGGCTCACAGGGCATTACCTCTGTGTGTAGCTAGCTGTGTACTACACTCCTCCTACCTAATCATACCAACCTGCATCTAACTTGGAAATTCTCTCCAATATCTTGTAAACCAAGTCCAATGTACTCTGAGAAGACTGGTTAAAGAAATAAAGTCTTAGAAGATGTAGATGACATCTGGGTGGCTTTCACAGTTGCTTTACTACATTTATGGCTCTGGTAAACCACATTCTTGGCATCTAAAGGTGCTGCCTGGTCAGGCTTCCTGTTGCTCCTGTCTTGTAGGATCCTATGTTGTTTGTGGAGACACCACCACTTTTTTACTGCACAGTAGCTTCAACTTTATACTAAGTCAAAATTAAAAACAAACATGTCCAGGTTCTTGGTAATGAAATATTTTAATAATGACATCCTACTTTAAGTCTGAATAGCTAAATTTTGTAATGAATGCATAGTTAATTATAGCAATTTCTACATTTGCAGTAAATAAGGAAGTTTGTAAACATAATAACCCACTGCACGAATACAATACTACCATGAATAGAAGGTAGAACAAAAAACAGGGTTAATAAGGCAGACATTATAATAAGTATATTTTTATGTGTAAATCAAAAGATCTAAAATGTAAAATATTACCATGCATGAGAATTGGCAGTAGAAACAACAGGGCTTTAATCTAAAGTACACTAATGCAGCTCAAGTATAATCAGGGTTGAATAAATATTCATCACCTGTATTATATTATACTGTAGTCTGAAGAGGAAGATACAGAAAAAAAGTACAGGTCCATATTAAAATTCAGTTTTTGGCTTTGCAAGCTTGTTCAAGTCATTAATTTATATGCAGCTTTATAGCTAAGGGCTGACTGGTGTTGCTGTTCAGAGAATGTGCAGTTCTGTCAAAGTCAAAATGTTTCACTGAAGTGGCCAGTTTTGCATGAATTCTGTTTGAAAAGGGAAAGTATGGGGGGAAATTTAATTCTGTCAGAACAAAAAAGGTTAAAACATTAACTTCAAGCTGATTTGTCTTGTTGACATTTGTTATTGTGCCTTAATACAAAATAACACTGTTGCTATTGAATTCTGAATAATCAAAAATTATCATTTGAGGGTTTTGTTGTGTTAGCCTTTGCTTTGATTTGAAAAAGAGCTATGCTTAGAGTCTTAAGTTTGTTTACGTATTTTGGAGTCCTTTTCAGATTAAAATAAATGGACATCTGACCTTCCAAGGATGAAACTAGACTCTTTTGCAAGTCTTGAGAAACAATTTCTTTTATTTTTAATATTTTACAGCAACGTTGACTTTTTCTTAATTCTGGTTTCCTGCTGTGGTTTCAGTATCCTGTTTCTGCTAAGAGCACATATCTTGCACTTTTTAAGTTTGCTTTCTGCTCAGGAGCAAAGAACACAGACAATAAATTGAAGTTGATGAATAGAATCATGCAAAGACCCTGTATAAAATTCACCCAGTACTGTGCCCTGGAAAGTCTTTCTTGTTCACAGCCTGACTAATAACAATTTGAAACAAAGCTCAGAGAGCAGATCTGAATGCTGTTCATCCAGGGTGAAGTTACTCACAGCCTTCCAAACCCCTACCAACACTGTAATGAAAGCACACTGCATCTTCCAAGGACTGGTGTTTTCTCATAGATAAAAACTTTGGGAACTCGACATTTTCAATACACTGAGATTCCTGATGAAAGGAATTTATTCATCGCCCTACACTGGTTAAGTGAACTTGAAGATTGCATTAATCACCAGTTGCACATGGTTTCCACAGTTTTACATTTGTACTTCCCACCACTTTGGTTTCATGTGTTTCAGGCAGATTATTTTTTAAGGTGTCAAGTAACATCAACAACTGCTGAAATTATTCACACTTAATCATTGATTTCACTCAGTGGTGAAAGATCCCCTCACAGGAACCCTTGAGGAAGCTGAAGTGAGATACCTTGCAAGAATATTGTTTCTTTCAAGTATTCCATTCTTCTGAGCCTCAGTTAATTATACCCGTGTTACTACAGTAGCCCTAACTCAAAGGTAGTTAAGGGTACTTAGTTATTCACTCAACTGTGAATAAAGCTCATAGCTTTGCCTTAAGTAGAAGTAATTAGCTCAGAAACAAGTAATTTCCAACTAGGGAGGTGAAAATCCTATGAAAATAATTGATGATAGGACTAGGAGCAGAAAACAGGTCATCTAGTTCCTGGTCCTGTACCTAAAATATGAGATTATTCTTCCTTCTGTGCTTTGAAATGTCATTCCATTCATCAAGTTAAATATACAGTGGATTAATGATACCAGTGTGTTCTAGCCAAATTATTTCCCTTTTGAGATTCTGTCATTGTAAATGACAATTTTATTTCTGTAAGCTTTCATATTCTTTGCAACAATAACAAAAATTTTGGACAATATTACAGATATTCATCAGATCCTTTAAATATAGGTCTGATTTGCAAATTGTTTGTTTCCTTTCTTCTGTACTAGATGAATATGTTACTGGTGAGCAAATGTTTCCATTATTCAATTAGTTGTATAGATAGTCAAATAATGTTTAATTTTGTGACCTATTCACATTTTTCCATCAATTGGTACTAAAATACACACAAGTAATTATTTTCATTATTCAACCAGCTTTTTAAACGATCAAATAATAGTATTAAATTAAATTCAATTATTATCAGCAAATGAAGAACAGAGTATTAGAGTATTGTTTTTCATTATTTGCTTCACTACATTTGCCTATGCCATGAACCTGCTTTGAGATGTTTCCTGCAAAAGTAAAATCTTTTATACACTTACTTGTACCACCAATATAACCTTGGACTGAAGAATAAACCTAATGGACTGGAGGAGAACTACTGCAGACCTCACTTCTCCACTGTTAGTATGGAGGAGGACCCCTTCCTTTGAACTGTGCTTCTATCAGTGGTTTAGAATGTGCTTTTTTTTTCTCCCCTATGAAGAACTGTAGACTACCATTTCAATAAATACAGTATTTGTATTTTATTGATGTTAATGCTGTTAATTGGAATTCATTGCTCAGTCCGAAGGCAGATTCGTTTGCAAGTTACAGGCTTCTTTCTTTCCAAGCCAGCTTTGGATTTTTACACCACCTATTTTTATTTGGTATATTTTGAATTCAGTCTGGTACAGTGTTCAAAAACCACTGGTATAAATATGAAAGAATATTAGTGTAGGCACAAGAACACTGCAGCACGCTTGACAGATGGAAAAGGTTTACGGTGAATGTATCATTGCCCTATGGTGGAGAACAACACTGTTCATAGATTAATGTTCATTTTATTACAGTCATATCTTATAGTCAATCTGTGTGTAGAACTCTCTATGAAGTCATTGTGATCTGTGTGCATCAATCAAGGGTAGCATATGACACTTAGGATCATATTTTGAAATGTCAGCTCTTGGCATCTGGAAACCCTCTGTTTCATATGTCCAAAATACTTATTTATATTTGCAAATATTAGTGGTTACAGAATGTTTTTGTGAGTGAGATAGTGAACCTGAAGTGTTTGAAAAATTCACTGATTCTGATTTACCTATTTGAGTTAAATTGTAAACCGGGTGGACTCACTTAAACCAGTTCCACAAGATTTCCATTCACAATGGCATTAATTCAATTTCCACCTGGCTTTATGACAGTGCAAATCCCCCTGCAATGTAGCTCAGGATAATATCTTTTAATTTAATTATTAAACCTATTAAATGTTGTTTTATGTAAACCTAGATAGCAATACCACAGTTCTGAAGAGACTTTGGGCCCTATGAAGGCTTATGTTAAAAATTATTTCAAAAGAGTTTTGCATAATTTCAGAACCTGCCAATTTGCATTGTTTAGATATAAGCAACTGCTGTTTATCACCATTGTTGATATCTCATACCTAAGATAATATCTGTAAAAAAGTGGTCCCTGAATCAAATCTGGGATAATATCTACTTTATAGCATACAGTCAAATGGAGAAACAGTTTTGTCCACACTTGCTCAGTATGACCTCTACACTTTGTGAAATTAGCAATGACATAGGATTGTATTCTTCTAAATTGATATTATTAGAAAAGTCCTCTAACTGTTGAGATTTGAGAGGAATAATTTACCGTCAATATAATTTCCTGTGCCTCCCTTTGTGATGCTCTAATGAAGTTATTATAGTTTGGCCCTTCAGCCTATGACAGATTGAATTTTCCATGACTTGATGATGTGGCAAAGTCATTGCTCAAAGGCAAATATACTTTGTAACTGATAAACTAATGCAAATTAATTTATACTTCAAGTAAACTTTTTTAAAGACATCTTCTTTTATTTTAAAACCCAAATTAAAACCCAAGCACTATCATAATTTACTGGTCTCAAGAAAAACAATAAGTACAATCTGTGATGTTAAAAGAAGTCTTACTACAGGATTAGGGAAGTTTCAGAACTTTAATCTTTTATTTTCCATACTGTTCGACTATGATGATGGCCAATGTCCTTTTAAAAAACTTTAGCAGTATCATAGGCTGATTTAGGACAGAAGGAAGAGCTGGATGTAAAAGTAATTTTCACTTGTCATGTTCATGCAAAGAATATGTGAATTATTACTCTCAACAACAAAAGCTTTACCCAGATTTTCAATTCACTTATTTCATTGCCTTTAGGCCAGAACTCTGGACAAGGGTTTGGTGCTGTCACATATCCTTTTCCATCTCATTTAAGTGATCTGGCCCCTGTTTTGGGAATGCATTTTTATTGTGCTGTTAAGCCCTGTGTCCCACACATGAATATTTCATATCTCTACTAAGTGCTTTCACTGAATATATTAGACCCTGGTTTTGTATTTTTTTTCTTCATGCCTGTTGCCACAAATAAGGTGGTAAGCATGGCCTAAATATACACAAATAATCCTTTATGGAATAGGAATTTTCAGATGCCAATAATAGCTACTTTTTCAGGTCCTGGCTAGGCTATTGAAATTGTTTAAACATAATCTGTCCATCATATTACGTAAGCATTTTTCTATTTATATCTGCTTTACCAGTCCACAGCAAACATAATGAGCAATAAATGAAGCAGTGGCCAAAAGACATGTTTATGACTCATGCAGAGGCCAAGGGACCATCCTAATATGGGCACTGCTTGGCATTTCTGTTAGCAACAGACCAGAGTGTAACTCTTATTTGACAGCAGTTTTTAAG
Source organism: Drymodes brunneopygia (assembly GCA_013400955.1). Classification (NCBI taxonomy): domain Eukaryota; kingdom Metazoa; phylum Chordata; class Aves; order Passeriformes; family Petroicidae; genus Drymodes; species Drymodes brunneopygia. Next base: position 269,373 of record VZTZ01006647.1, on the reverse strand, counting down.
TTTACAGTCAAAGCCCCCAGACCTTACTTATCTAGTGTAAATTAATGTTAAAGTTACAATTGATTTATTCTGCTTACTATGAGAGACATCGAGGGCAGGAATCACTGGCAGTACAAACCAGTATTTTATATCCAAATCACAGTACAAACAAGAACAAAATTTGTCCTGTATTGTGGTAAAAAGAAAACATGTAAGTGTGCCCACTTGATACACTTCAGACAGACCTAAACTAAATTAACACTTAAATTTAGCTTCACCTATTTTCTAAGAAATAAGCTTGGCTATGATGGCAAAGATTCATAACCTCATTTCAGGCATTCTTGTGATGACTAAAATATTTCCCAACAATGAATCTCCTGATAGTTTATGCAGATTGCATCTATAGAGCTGTAAATATATGTGCACTTCCCATGAGTGATTTTGAGATTAAGATGGAAATGGAGCAAAGAATGAGTTAATAAAAGGGCGAGAAGGATACCTTACATCATGTTAGAGAGGAATGATATATGTTTTGGGCCTATGTAGAAACCTCCTCCCATGGTATTCTGACTTAAGGTTTAAAAAGAATGTGCTAGGGGACTTTCAACTCTTCTGTTTCTCCCATTTGCACACTGGAGTTATGAGCCAAACATACCAGTGCTCCAGATGTTCTTGGGGCTATCATGGTTGTGGAGCACCTGACAGATGAACTTTCTATCTTTTTCTATACATAAACTTCCCATTCCGTTAAATATTTCTTATTTACTCAGCATAGTTTTGTGTCCTTTTGCTGTGGAAACAGGACCCCTCTCCATCTTCAGAAGGTGCTGTAGGAAACACTTCACTGTTGTATAAAATCATGGTAGCCTTCCCTGCAAAATGCAAGCTGTACATGCAAGGCTTAGAAGGGTTACAATGGTCTTACCAAAGCGCAGCTCTGAAACAGCCTGTTTCTTGACTGCACAGAAGAAAGCTATGCTAACATTCTGAGTTCTCCTCCAACGGTGCAGAACAGCTTCAGAAGTCAGCTGTAATATAATACTTCTGTCTGACAGATAAAGTGTTTTGTATAAAGTCCTCTTCTGGTGATACAAACTGTTTGGTTGATTCCCTGTACTTCCAATGAGACTGATCTCTTTTATTCCACATGAAAAACCCCTTCATCAATAAGTTTACATGATCTTATCACCCTCTACAACTACCTGAAAGGTGGTTGCAGTCAGGTGGGGGTTGGTCTCTTTCTCCAGGCAGCGACTGACAGAATGAGAGGACACAGTCTAAAGCTGCGCCAGGGGAAATACAGGTTGGATGTTAGAAAAAGGTTTTTTTTATGGAAAGAGTGATAAAGTATTGGAATTGTCCACCCAGGGAGGTGGTGGAGTCACCATCCCTGGATATGTTTAAGGAAATGATGGGATGTGGCACTTGGTGCCATGGTTTAGTTGAGGCATTAGGGCATGGGTTGGACTCTATGATCTTGGAGGTCTCTTCCAATCCAGTGATTCTGTAATTCTGTGGTTCTGTGAAGCTGTACAGTAGGATGCAACATTTGTTAGACAGGGAGTCAAAGAAGCAGTGTTATTACCCATAGGAGTCCACATATTTACCACCATGAAAGTTTGGAATTAGTGACATCCCTGCTTCAGACTGGAGTCTTGCCACCAGTTTATACTAAAAGCTTGAAACATGCTGAGTTCAATGGAAGCTTTTTGCATTAAAACCTGAGTGCTGTGTCTCAAGCTCTAGGTGCCTATTTGTTGACTTTTCAGAAATAAACATGTTAAAATGCCTTTTCAAGTATTAGAAGAGGCTCCATATCACCAAATGAAGTTTTTATCTATATGTTTTATTTTGTATTTATTTTTCAATCATCTGCGTATTAACATCTGATTAGCAACCGCTTGTTTAAGAGAGCATATCAGGTTATCTGGCTGGAGATAACAAAGCATGTTTTCCATAGAGGCTTCCAGACTAGAGGCTACACAGATGTGCCTGAGTTAAAAGGATCTCACTGTCTACTTTGAGCAGTGTAGATGGCTTCTGTATTTAGAGAAAACTCATCTGAAGCATCATAAAATAAAATGTACGGAAAATATAATATTCCATAATTAAGATTTCTAATGAATTGCCTTGTTAATCCATACAGTGTATGCATGTTGCAAAATTTTCCTGGCTTAATTAGTGCACTTGCTGATTATGTTTATTTCCTGATGTACACACTGATTAAGCATTGTCCATACACTGAGGCTTGAAGCAGGATCAGTCTACAAAATAGCACCTAGTCATTTAACTGGAGACTCAGAATGCAAATAGATCAACTTATGTAAAATTAAATTAGTTCTAATAGAATCCATTTTGACTGAGCAGCTGGTGACACATTATAAACAGAATTCTCTTGTTATGAGAAATAAAGGGCTTCTGCTAACAGATGCTTATATACTTTTAAGCCACAAAAAATATTGCATTATGTTTAAGGTCTAAAGTTAATGAAAAAAGATAAATTCTGAGCTTGTTAGGTAACACATCTGCACTGGATCTCAGCATTCCTATCTGAATACTGTATAAGGTCAGGTAGCCCTTTGCAATGCTCCATGTAGGAACTTGAAAGTGAGTAATCACTAAATCATAAGTCTCACAGTTAGCACATCAAACCTGTTCTCTTTAATAAGCAGTGTCTCTCAGCTGATTTTTGAAATACACTGCTACGATTTGGTACCATCCCTTAAATCCTAATTATTTTGTTCTTTTAATAGAAATGACTATTTTTTGTTTGCTATTGTTTTGAAACATAATTTCAGACTTGTTATAACACTCAAACTAGCCATTTCAAAGCAGTTGTGTGCCGTTCCTAATCAACGTTTCACAATGAACTGCAATTTTTTCCTTGGAATGTTGTCAGATATCCTGAAATGTGTAAAGTCCCTGTGACAGACATTTTCTTGGTGACAGAACATTTAGTGTTCTGTATGATTGAGTCTGGAGTATTTAAGCTCCTGGATATACTGTTTACTTATGGTAAGTTTGAGCCTTCAAGGAAAAGAACAAAACAGCTTCAACAGAAATAAGTAGTTAATCAAGTGAGTAATATATTAAAGGTCTAAATTTGTATCTCCTGGTTTTAATGGATTTAACTTTGATCATGGATTTATTTAAAGATAACTTTTTGTGAAGAAGGCATTTTACTTACAGACTCCTCGATTCTAGTTCTGTGTTTGACAGTGCTTATACTAGCAAAATTTGTCTCCTTAACTGACTTTGTACATAGAGCAGCATGCAAATTAAGGCATATGGATGCTTTAAAACATTACAAAATTAGTCATATCTTTAGTAAGTCAATTAGGAAAACAATCACATGCTTCTTTTTCTTATTCCATTCCTGGCGAATTTGTGATTGTATTTTGGTTTTTATTCAATGGCACCTAGTAAGCAGAATTAAAAATATTGGTTGATCCATTCATAGTCTGGTAGATTTTCTGGCCTTACTCAGTTTTAATTTAATATCGATTCCATGGAGTTAGAGGTCTACAGAGTTTATAGTACAGTATTTTAATCAACTCTTGCAGAACCTAGATGAGTAAAGACACATGAAAGTCATAGCAATTTAAATATCTAATTTTTATATCATTTGAATAAATGAGCAATAAAGCTTAACTCAAAGAATTGCATTATTTTCTTAATGTAAGGTTGAACTATGAAGATGTGGATTTTCAATTAGCAAGAAACTTATACTACATTTGCTACTTCTTTTTGACAACCTGAAAGATGCCCTAGCTTTACATTTGAATAAAATCATATGTACGTACATTTCTTCAATTACCTATTTTGTGTATTTTGTTTGTAAAGGTAAAATTACTTTTTTTTTATTTAAGGGACTTAAATTTTTATCCTTATAGTTTGGGTCACTGTTTCTGAGGGGAAATGGGAATTCAGTGTGCTACATATACAATCAAACATTGATATTATAATTGCTGCATAAGATTATGGTTTAGATACATTATAAAAAAGTACTGAAACAGTCTACGCTTAGAACTGATTTGTAAAACAAAAAAAGTTATAATGTGTTCCATGTATGGTTTGATGTTTTATGACTAATCTTTCACATGTTTATTCACATTTATTCATACATAGATTTGAAGAGGAAAAAAGTGTTACTGATTCTTCAAGACCTTATAATTAATTTTTTTTGCACTTTGAGTACCTAGACCAGAAAGGAAGTATTTTTCCTGGATACCCAAAAAGGCATGGCTCCAGTTTTCTCTGCTAGTAGTATAATAACACCCTTTTCTAGTGTGAAATGCCACACTCTTGTTTTCTGAATAACTCTTTTGAAAAACAATACTACTCTTTTCATTAATATTTGGAAAGGATTATTTTAACATGAAAGGCTGCTTTGTAGAGTATTCTAGAGAAAGAATAAGCAAAAAAATACACACTGTATACTTAGACAGTAATGTTAGAAGACATTTTGTAAATGTGAAATGTAAATTTTGTCTTTAAATACAGTCCTTTATTCCAATAAATATGTGTGAGAATTAAATTTTTAAACTAATTTCCTCCATAGTCACTTATGATTTTAATACTGCAGAAAAGAATTGAAATGCATGAATCTTTTAGCAGTCCTCACTGATACATTATAGTTCTGCTCTAAAGAGTTTCCAAACTATGAGGAAAAAAGCCTGTCTTTTGCACAAGTGAAGTCTTTTGCCTCCTGTCTCTAAAAGGGCAAGAGCCTTTATACCCAGGAATTGTGCTTGTAAGTGAAGCAGGCTCTAAATCTGCATGCCTTTTGCCTTAATGCAAGGCTCTTTAAGTTGGAAGGATGTTCTCAGCTGTCACTGTAATGAAAACATTTAAAAGTGCTAGGTTCACTAGTCATAAACATAATGTAAAATCTAACTATAGCTTTTTACAGAGAGTAGAAGCAATGGAGCAATAGATATGAATGGATTTAAGTCTACACCAAAGTTTTGGAGACCAGACCATATATCTGAATATATATGCAATTAAATCATTCCTCCAAGGATGTCCATTTTACCACATCTCATCTCCTCTGTATTCCCTTGAAGACACTGCAAAAAACCCATACCAATATGACTCATAATTATTTGAAAACAATCCCAATTTAAATTTGCATATTCTCATTCTTTTACTTGCTCCTTGTTGTTTGTCAGCAGCCTTTAATGGTGGTAAAATATCCAGATGACTGAAAAACATTTATTACCTGTCAAACCTTTGTGCAATAGAAACTGAGGTCAATAATATCATACCTGGGCACTGGTTATTGTGGTCACAGTTTACATTCCTGATATTGTCTCTGTGGTCTCACCCAGTTTATGCCCAGAAAAAAGAAAAACAGCCAGCATGCATTCCAGACTGAAATTTAAACAGCCAAAAATCATTCTACCATTAAGCAAGAAGACAATATGAAACAAGCAAACTAAATCCAAACATGTTTAAATTGCTGTTTTAGCTTGCATGGCCTTTTCATATGATTAAAAAAAAAAAAAAAAAAACAAAAAAAAAACCCAACAAAAAACCCCAAACACCCCCAAAAAAACCAAAACCCCAAAACAAAGAACACAAAAAATCCCCCCCCAAAAGACTACTAACCCCAAACTAAATTGGGATCACTGCTCTGAAAAAGTGCAAAGCTTCATAATTTTCCCTATTTCAAAAACATATCAACTGCAAAATGCCAGTGTTCTAGGATCAGAATTAAAACCACATGAAATGAAATATCAAACTTTATGCTCAAAAGAAATAAGAAAGTTCCTGAGACACAACCTTAATTTAAAGAAGCAAAATTACAAGAAGTCATGCAGAGAAGTATTCTCCTCCCCTCCTTGGAAATGTTCAGCTCTTTATTATGGAAAGGCAGTAGCCCCTCTATAGTTAGGGTTGCAATCAACTTCCATTATAAAGCCCTATTTTAGCCCCCTGTAACTTTGGCTTGAAAAAATTGAAATACAAATTGCCATATTTTCTCCAAAAGCAAAGAAGAATAGCTGAGGATTTTTTTGTTTATTTAGTGGGGTGTGATGATTAGGTTTTATTTTTAGGTTTTTTTTTTTTTCTTTTTTTTTCTTGAGGACAAATTGTTTAACTGTTACAAAGTTTAAGTGAGTAAGAAAAAATTAAGACATTTAAATTTTTTGGTTTTTGGAAATTTTTTACAGTTGATGCCATATCTGCCCTTAATAGTTTTAATTATTTTTAAATAATTTAATAAAAAACCCATTGCCTTTTCTCTAGCAGGAGGGATGGGCCTAATTTTTCTGCTGCTGCTGACAGTAAGAATATTTTGCTTATATGGCCAAAAGACTAGGCAATCTGATCAATATTTTCAAAAGTAAGTCATGTTTGGGAGTGTGCTGTATATCTCAAAGTGGAGCATAATTCACGTGTTGATCTACCTGGAGTTTTTGAGCAAGTGATTAGTTTCTGGGGCTCCCCGCATATTCTTGGTTGACATTTCCAACACAGAAGGAATGACTGAGATTTAAATTAAAAGACTGCTTTTAGAAATGCCAGAAGAAAAGATATACTTAGTTACTGAGGTCTAGTGACTAATGACACAGTGGTTTACACTAGCCACTCCCAGCATTCAGCCTTATTTATCACGCTTGGCTCATTTCCTAGGATTAGGTCCAGAATAGCCTCTGGCCATGTAGGCTGTTCAACAAAGTGTGTAAGAAAAGAAAACAAGTCTAGTCCATGGAAACATAGTTCCCCCTTTTTTCAGATGGTTGTTATCCCTTTCTGGATTTAAGCTTTTTAAATACTTTATGATTAAAGACCAGACATTCTTGGAGATCTCATTGATTCACTGAGGAAAAAAAAAAGAGACAAAAAACCCTCTTCTGGCTCTCTTTTACTTTTGTACAAACTGTTTAGAAAAAGTTTATATCCTATTTCCGTTCTATTAAAATTATCCCTTCAGTGTTAGAAAGAAGATTTTTCTGTCCTGAAGGCTTAATTACATTATGCCTAAAATTTACATATATGTTTACACATTCATATAGAATACTATTTGTATATAGATACTTGAAAACACACATTATTTTACATATGCCTATTTATAGTGGTTTGGACAGCCAAAGTTTGCATACACTCTGTTGTAACATTAAGTATTGTAATTGTTTATTGCATTAGTATGGTGTTTTAAAATCCTAACAAGATGCACAATGCGTAAACTGAAATCAAATTGTGATCATATACTCAAAATATTGCATACCCAGACTTTGGATCCTTTTCATGCAATGTTAAAGATTTTCTTGTGAGATTGCCGTGTTTTGTGACATAACTTATCTCTTTGAACTCTTTGAAAGTTATTCAAGGTTCAATAGCATTATTTTAATGCAATTAAAAAAAAAAACCAACAATATAAATTTAGAAGTTTTAACAAATAATGAAACCTGACAAGGTTTTAAAAATATAATAGAAATCTCTCTATTAGGAAGATGCTTCTACTAAACAAATCAGACTGGTTTTAATAGGATATATCTATAAAATATACCCTAAAAATTTAGAAGCAGAAGGAAAATCCTGTGCCAAAATCCTGGTGCATTAAAGAAGGAAAAAGATGCCAATATTTTCTGTCTTTATATCCACAAAAGATATATTTAAAAATACTTCTTTTGACTGGCTGCTTTCATCATGATAATTAATGTTGAGACCCATTTGAATTTTGGTTCACCATGTAGAATTTTTAAACCCCAGGAACACCAAGATCACTGTAGTAGGGTTTTCTTTGTAGAATAAGTATTTTCTTTACACAAGGAGAACGGAGAAAGGAAAATGATGTGCAGAATTTCCCTGGAGGAAGCAGCTGTCAGGGATTGGGTGAGACATTGCTGTCAATAGGTGTTGGAGTTTTGTGTATGCTGCTGAGAGAGCAGCAGGAAAGGCTGCCTTGGCACTTTCCCAAGGCATGCCTATCAACCACAAAACTCTGAAGAACCACAGCTGGAAGCCTAGGGAAATATGAGGACAGGAACTTAGGCTGCAAGACAGGTGTTCAGCAGATGGGTGTTTACCTGTTGAATTCTCTAATCTGGAAAACTGTGGAATGTGAGCAACAGAAACAGAGCAAGCAGGCACACTTGCCTGCAGGCAAGTCCAAATCAGAGGATTTTTCCCAGACAGAAACTGGAATGCTCCTAATTGCCATAGGTAAGCTTTAACAAAAAATACATAAGGAAAATTTTGAAGGGAATTGAGGGAAAGACACAGTTGTCCCCAGAGATCAGGCTATTCAGATGACTATGTTGAGCTTTGTACTTCTGAGGGCTATTTGGATTAGGTGAGTTTTGCATTAACATTTTCAGGGCTCATTTACTCTGTTAGAAATAATTATATTCCCAGAATCTGGTGCTGCAGACACTCATGATGAAGTTTTCTGAGGTTAACAGTAGAAGTTAGAGGTGTTACCCCTGCTTCTTACAACATTTATGTTTGTGTGTGAAAGATAGGAATGACACATGCAGTCTCAAACCCTTAAAATAGGCAGCAAACAGGTCAATAATTTAGAAGTCAAAAGTTGTCTGTAATAAGGTTTACATAAACAGAATAATTTTGCTTTCTGAATCAAGACTTGAAAATTACTAATATATGACATGATCCAACACTGTGACTCAAAAGAATTTTTCCAGCTGATCAGCTATCTAAAATGCAAATGAAAATCTGGTAGTATCTAGGATAGAAAGTTACCACAATAGCAATATGATAATTTTTTTTTATTTATGCATTTCATAATACAATGATTAGGAGAAAGATGTGTTTGAGGGCTTTTTTTAATTAGCAGCAAGAGCTGAGAAAATTTGTTACTATTTAGCCTTATTATGGGAGTTTTTGAGAGGTTTAATCCATATTTGACCTCACCTACAACTAATTTTCAGTGAATATTAAATAATTGCTTTCAGTTACTTATTAAGGCTATATATTAAAGTAAATAAGATTGTAAAAAGACAGTTTTTCCCCCCAGTTTTAGATCTGCCTGAATTTCATAAAACTGTAACTCAAACCCACACTATTCTAATCTCACTTTCAGTGAGGTACAACCTCAAAAATAAGCCCCATTAAGATAATTTTTTCACCTCCTTTTCTTGGAGAATTTTCCATAGTCCTTTGAGCATTTTTATAGAAATCCTAAGAGAACTGGGTGCATGCCTGCACTAAGAGGCTTCACAAAAACTCACCTGAAATGTGTGTGTTCAGCTTTCTGTGGTATAATTTATTGGCAGGAAAGGAGTACTTCAAAATTTGCTGGCTTTCTCTAGGGCAATGTTGAGCAAACATTTAAGAAAGAAATTGGCTAGGGAGAAGATGAAATCTTTCTGTTATTTCAGCAAATAGAGTATTTCATATAGAATATCTTGAAAGCCTTTACATTCTCATGAGCGAATATATCATTTTAATTGGTTAATTTTTCCCTGTTAATATTACTTCAGGTGTCTTTTCTTCTTCCTCTTTTCTATTCCTCTAAACTGGCACTTTTGAAGTAATATGTTGTACAAACACGGTTAGTACATTTTCTAAATGTCATTTCAAAGTTGAATGGTTAATGATTTGTAGTTTTTATGCTATGTATATTTCTGCCAGCTTTCCTCAGCATAAGCCTGCTAAAATAACTCACTCCAGCCTGATTTATTATTTTTATTCAACCAGGTGCTTCACAGGTTTGGCAACTTTGGCAATGTTATTGCCTATAATGACTCTGCACTTGGTGCCTGATGATGCCAACGAGTTCAATGAATTTACTGGCACCAGCAGAGAATATTTCATTCCCTTATCTCTTTGTGAAGAATCAAGCTTCATCTCCCACGTTGCTCGTTTTTCAATATGTCTCATGTAATCTCTCTGATTTCTTGACACTTCTCCCTTTCAAGAATGATTTTTTACAATTCTGCTGAGCTAATAGCTGTTCACAGAAATAGAAATACATTTGTTGTGCTGAAGTTTCTTTATAATCATTGCCACTCTTGATTTTTGTCTCATGATGTCCCTTAGGCATATCTGTTTTGTTTGGGAGGTAGTATCAAAAACTAATTTTGTCTCTTTTAAGTAGATCTGGAATATAATTTGGTAAGATGCGGGGATACAGAGAGTACCTCTATTTCTGCAGAGGAAGGAAAACTACTTTTTTTCACTATATTAGTCTCTCCTTCATAACTGAAAGATAAATTAAATTCAGGTGAAAACACTGAAAATTTTAGAACTATTTAATACAATATTCATGGTACTTATTTACAGTTCTGTGCAATTTTTGAAGTCTTCCCTGAGCTTGAATATCAGTCAGGTAATGTTGTACAGACTACAAGGAAATTTTCTTTGTCAGTCTGGTATATCTGATGTATTACCACCATTAATTTACAATTTTATCTATGGTCTTTGAGGAGTTTTTTATTTATCAGTTGAAGATTATGAAGTCCTGTACCTGACCATTCATGCACAATTTCTTGCCACAACAAGTCTGAATAGTAACTACTGCATATTGCAATGCGTATTTGTTTCATTTGTGTTTCTGCAACAAGACATCACTCGCTCCAATTATATTTCACTTCTGCCTAAGTAGCAGTTTGAGGGATAATTTAGCTCTTTTTACCTTTTCTTCATTAGTCTTGCAAGTTTAGAACCTACTATTGCTTAGAAGATTAAAGCAGGATGACTGTTGTAACCTATAGTTTTGCTAAGTTTTAGCACTTACGTCCTAAGTACATTTATTCTAGATGGAAACTGAACACAATCCAATCTGCCAGTTTTCCATTACTTATGGGACTGCAAACCATGCAAAATGCAAAGTTGTGTTAAATCTGAACTTTAATTAGGATTAATTTAATGACAAAGATTTTTTCTTTCTTACTTAAGTGTCTCAGTGGAACATAACAAATACCCTTCAAATCCTTTTTTAGGAAGTAGTTTCCAACATGCATGGCACTACCACTGCAACTATATAGATAGCTATCATACAGGCCAAAGTAATCTGTATGTACAAGTTTTACTCATCCTCTCAGTCCCACATTCTTCCCACATTCAAGAGGATCTGAATACCTCTGTTAAGTGAGCTATATCTTTAAGGTAAATGAGATGCTTCACAATCCAGGACTATACTTGACCCTGGAAAAAATAAAGACAGTGACCTAAATGCCAATCTCTATGACCAATTAAGGCCATGCACAGCAGATCACAAAAAAGGAAAAAAAAAAAGACTAGGAAAAAAGCTCCATCTGGTTCAGAAGACAGTGGCCAGTCCCATAAATAACACAAGCTGTCAGGAAAACATAATTCCTGAAGTACTCTCTGTATTGGCTTTCTATCCAACTACTGCTCCACTACAAGGAGCTTCAGACCTTTGCATAGGCTTGGACCAAACCTATCTCTTCATCTCACCATAAGTGCCTCATTCATGATTTGTTTCAGATTAGCAAGGTGGAGAATGAAATGTACAGAAGTAAAGAACACGGACATATACAAATCTAGAATCCTATTGCACATGCACACATGCATGGACACACACATAAACACAGACAACCCATGTACACATGCAAAAACAAATCCAGGCTTTCATTACAGATGAGCTTTTCTGAAACAGGAAAACAAAACCCACCTGCAACTTTATGCTTGGAAAATGTAATTGCAGACTTTATACCAAAGTGTGAGTTAAAGATGAGAAATAAGCTTTACATTTAAAGTATTTTTTTTGAATCATTGTCTTGGGAGATAATAACACTTGTACTCCAGTAATATCTTTTACTAGGTCTGAAGGTGAGAGTGCTGGGTAATGGTCAGTCATAAGGTAAATAAATAAATAAATGTTCTGGAAGTTTATGACATTGGTGAATAATTGGTGAGAAATATACCTGTGTGGTTTTTTTTTTTAGTTGGAAGACAGGTTTCATAAAAAATGGAAATGCTAGCAGAGAACATGAACAATGCTGAGATGTTGTTGAGCCCTGACACAATAGGAGAAGAATCCACAGGCCCAGAACTGCCTCTGGAGTTTTCTTTCACTCACTTCGAGAAAGCATCTGGCATCCCAATTGTCCTCCAGACATCACTTGGTTTCTCCTTTCTGGTGTTAAATTTAGGGCTCAGGGTATGTGGGCTACTAGAAGAGCATTGAAAATTACTTTCAACAATCTTACCAATTTTGAGGAATTATCTTGTGTAAGGCGTAGCAAGCTTCCTTGGTTCAGTTCTGCACTAAATCTCTAGTGCATGACAGAGCCACTCCTTTCCTAGAGTGTTTCATCAGTTTTACTTAAACATCCTCCCCCCTACTGCAGAGGGAGACAAAGGATTCTCCATTTTTCTAGGGTCTTCCCTGGGGAAAAGAACAAAAGACAAGTAGTTTCTTTAAGCATATTTTCTTATTTAAACATGCATTTTATAGCTGAACTTTATTTCTGAGGAATCAAATGGTTGCTCCACACCCAAAGTTTTAAAGTATGTGAAAGTTTTGGCATGAACAGGGTGAAGAGACACCGTGGATCTTTTGCTTGCTCAGGGATAAAATGGTGATTGCTACTCCTGCTTGCTTATCTGTAGAAGATAAATAGCAAACTGCTGCGTTTACTTCTTCTCTCTGGTTTGCATTCAGGAGACAACACACAGAAAATTCACTTTGAAACATTTCCTTAAAGGTGCACGATCAATCCCTAGGGAGAAATTCACAGCCTGGAGAGAGCCCTGTGCTTGGGTTTGATAGTGACAGATAGCAATGGAATACGGTACTTAGTGTTCCAAACTAAGAGACCATTATGTGTGCAACTCACAGTGAGACCATGGCAGAATAAAGCTTCCCCCAGCCCCACCCAGAAGTGTGGCTGCCTTTGTAATTTTAATTGGTCTGTGTTTGTGGAGTGGGGCCTCTATTTACTTATGGCTTGGGGCTTGTGTTTACCAAGCCTGGTGGAGGCCAAGTGTCATATCACTGAAGCTTAGTTCCTGCAAGCTCTCCTGCTATATCTTGAGGCACTTTTCTTTTCAGTATCTGTGCCTGTCTAATTCACGAGCTTCTGTGAAACAAGCACAGGAGGGTACAAGGCCTACAGGGAGGAATTACACCTAATTACTCAAATAATTGCTAGGCTGTTGCCTTCTTAGTCACTGAAAATAATTTCCAGGTCCCTGGCTTTTATAGATAGTCTTCTAGAGGCAGGAGGACACAGCCCCCTTTTTAACTCAGCCCATTCACTCACAAAATCAGAACACTCGAGCCTGCAAAATTAATAAGCACCACTTCCATTACATATATTTTAGGTTGTTGTTGCCGTGGCGATAAAGTCAGGGACATTGAATCTCCTCTGTTGAGCCATTGTTATCATCCCTGGCCATCTGCTGCAGAGGAGTGATATTCCATCTCATTTGCATGATGACTGATATATGGGAGGTTTGGAAGGACATATGCCACAGCAATCATGTGATGAAAATTAAAGTGAAAGTTTTGGGCCCAGAGCCGAAAAAAATCTGTGTATGCGCATGAGGCTGTTGATGTGCAAATGTGAATCATATTGAGAAGGTTTGAATAGGGAGGTGTGACGTAAAGAGGGGACACAAACGCAGGTGCTTATCTCTAGGCAGTCAAAGGCGCTGGATGTCATATCATGGGAACTACCTTTCAAAGGCACAGCTTTAGTGCACAGTTCAGCACACAAGGGAGGAGAAACATATAAGTTTTGGAAACAAAAATAAAGTAAGTTTAACAACTTTTTCACACTATGAACCCATCGATGTTTAAGCAACTTGTACTGTTAGTAACTTTCTGTCTTTTTTTTTTTATTATTTCTGCTCTAAGCTTGCAAAAAACAAATAATCCTGTCCGTATATCAATATTAAAATCTTGAGAGATTTGTATTAAGAAGTTTGAGGGGTTTTAATCCATGTTTAAAATGCTCTCTGTAAACTTTTCTTTTTTTTTTTTTTTAATGACACTAATGCTGTTTCTTCCACAATGTATGCTTGGTCATTATCTTAAATGCTATTTTGGGCCTCAATTAAAAAATAGCTACTTGTAACTGCTTTGAGAAAGCTTTCTGAATAAAATGTCATGGTGTAATTGCATTTATACTGCCTCAGTAAAGCCTTTGTTCATATACATTTTACAATTGTGCAAATTTGCAGCTCTAGCTATTTGATCTGAGGAAATGATCACAAGGACACTTTTTCTCTCATTTTGAAAAGTTACTGAACTTATATATTGGCTTTTTTTAAAAGAGGGAGAAAAAAACGAGGGAGGGGGAGAGTGGGACCAGTGTATTTGTGGGAACTGTTCGATAGATGCAGGTTCATTTGCAGTTCTGTATTACAGACCAGAGAGCTTTCTCAGGATGTTTCAGAATGCTTTAAAATCATGTGTAATGCTTTTGAAATGAAAATTGTTGATCAATAAGTTTATTAGCTCTACTCTAAGGGGAAAGGGGTCTTTAAAAGCATGGCATTTTTGTCCTTTAAATTATTTGGGTTTCAGAGAGCGAATTGAGAGCTTCTGATTAAAAAAGCGAATACTGTACTTCAGAATGAATGTATGTGTCAGGAAAATCTTTAGAAAGTTAAATGACAGTAATATCAGGCAAGGTTGAAGAATGAAATAGACCTTCTGGAACAACATTTTGCAGAAGGATAATTTTTATGAAATAGCATTTGATGCTAGAGAAAGTCTGTTTAACACTCTGATCAGCAATAGCTCTCTCTCTCTTTCTCTCTGACTTTCTTTTGTCTTTAACAAAGCACTTAGTTCAGATGTTTGTCTTCCTTCATATGTAAATAGCAAGACAATCTTGGGCAAGGTGCTGTAAATTTTTCATTTAAGAGATTATAAAAGCTCAAATCCCAGATTTTATCCTTAAACTGTAAAACTGTGTGGGGTGAACTTTGTTAGCTAAGGATCATTGTGGGATTCAAAACGACCATTTACTACCTCTTTTGTCAATGAAATTAGTGAAGTTAATTGCATAGATGTGTCTTCTTTGGTTTGGCTGTGCAGTGATTTTATAATTCTTGAGGAAAATTATAGCATTTGTGATGAAAGCTTTCTCTGAGACAATAATATATTTCTCCTCTAAGGTAGCTAACAAATAATACAGATTTGGAATGAGGAATTTCTAAATATAGGTTTTGCCTCTTAACTTCCCAGTTTGGAGCATTTTATTTTTACTTGTAAATATCATCTTTGTGTTATAGTACTTTCATGCCTGCAGGCTAAGATTATCAGTCTTCCTTTTTTTCCTCCTCCTTCTAAATATTCAATTACTCAATGGTAATTATTATTATGTGGCCTTCTTGGCTTACTGCATTATTAGATTAATATAGATTTCTTGTGCCAAATTAGCGGAAATCACTGTTATACACAACAACGAATCACTTTTTTTTTTGTTTAGTTTTATTTACTTTGTTGAACAGCAGGAAGACTTTGACATCATGATGTTTTATTCTTAAGACTTTTAATATATCTTTGGAAGCTGAGCGGGAGAGGGTGTTTTTTATTTTGCTTTTTCTCTTGTAGGTTACTAATAAGTAGAAACTTCAGTTAAATAATAACTTAATTTGTTCAGAGATCTATAAATAGAGATCTTTGTGAACGAAATTGTAGTTCAAGCCCCCTGATCTCTGATTCTCGTGACAGAGGTGTGTATCAGAGGTGAGAAAACCGAAAACGAAAGAAGAGGAGCTGTCCAGGGTACTGCAGCTGACTAATATTTCCTGTTATTGCACCGAAAAACATCTTTACTGGAGTGTTCACAAAACTGCCACCATTTGTTACTTTTTATTTTCCCCCTCAGAAATAGAAAAAAACACCCACCTTACAACGAAGTCAACTATAAAAATGATGCACATGAAAAACTTAATTCAGGAGCATGTCATCTTTCTGTGAATAGCAAATACACCCTCAGATTGAAGTAACTTTCAAAAATTGCTTAGTAAGATTAAATTTTTATGCAAAGGGTTTTTGCAAAGTTCCAGACAATAAAACTTTACCAGTCTAAATTAATCTATGAGTACAACACAAATGGTTTCTATGGTAGTGCTGTAATGTAAACAAAACAGAGTGAAAAAAAAAAAAAACCCAGATCCCAATCTTGCATTACTTGATTGCTTTTGAAATGAATTCTTGTCCTTATGTGACCTGAAATGTGTGGTTATAAAACTATAGAAATCCAAACGATCATATTTGTTTGATATGAAATGAAAAAAAAAATAGTTAAATTGAAAGTTTAACATCATGAAATTCAAAATCCCAAGCGGTATATAAACATTAAAAGAAACTTTGGACTGCTAATCCTAGGAAATGAGTTTTATGGATTGAATTCAACAAGGCTTCAGAAATGGTTCCATCTGCTGCCTAGCAGCTGGTGAAAGGATAAATTTAATTCATTAATTCATTTGGAAAAAAGGATCCAAACAGTAAAGACTTCATTGCTCATAATGCACATAGGTGAAAATCAAAACTGAAATTAGGTCCAGTTGATCACCTTTGATAATGAGAAAAATTTTCTTTGTAATTGTTATAATTATCTTGATCAGTCAGGTGACAGTGTATTGACTATATGCAGTTAACCAATCTTAAAAAGTTGAGAATAGTTCTGAAAGCATAACTCCTCTTCAAGAAGGAATATCCTTACTTTGGGAGTAGCAGATTGTGTAGGTTTAAAAAGTTAGGTTGTTTCAGTGAAACAATATTGGTATCTTTCTATAACTATTTGCAACTTCTCTCTTATTAAGTCAATTTAAGAATGCAAAATAAGGGACCACTGAAATTAGAAAATAGGTTTACACACAGTTAAGTCACCATAATAATCCAAAGCCAGAACATCAAATGCAGTTTATCACTTTACTTTTCTATTAGAGTCACAAGTTTTCTATCAGAGTCACAAGCTTAATCTTTTTTTTCTTATCTTCACTCATATGAGTTTCATGTTAAGTGCTACAAACTTAGAGTATGAGTGAAAAATATGTTAACAACTGAGGAAAGGCGATATTTAAAAATCCAGAGTTTTAAAAGCAAAATTAATTGGACAAATGCTTCAATAATAAATTGACATTCAGGTTCCAGCTATAAAATTTTCCAAATTACCACAATCTCCAGATAAAGATTTTTTTTAAGTGGTTACCTCTACTTATTTTAAACTAAATCGCAAGCAGTGAGTGCAAAGTTAGCTAAGACTTTTGAATACTAAGATGGTCAAGTGCAAAAATCTCTTGTTCATCTTGTACCAGGCACACAGGTGAGCCTGTGCCTCATTACTTGCTGAGGAACACATAGGACTGATGAACTTGTTGTCCTAAAACCAGCTAAATATCTTCCAATGTCTATTTTCAATGTTTCTGCTTGAGATAGTGATTTCATGAATGATATTTGGCTTTTCCCATTTCCTCTGTAGCCCATAGCTCACTGTGGTGGGTTTGTTGGATTTACTATAAAGGTTCTGTTCGCACCCTGTGGGTTGGGTTAAGAATTAGGATTTATGCATTTACTTCTACTGTTGCTTTGTTTATACAGCTTTGGTTTAGTTTTGATCCCTTTTTTTTTTGCCTTTGAGGCTCTTCCACAGTGTCAGCTGCTGACTGATAGTAGGAGAACAGCCTCGTGGTGTGAATGAAAGGGACCTAGCGGTTGGTAAACAGAGATAAGGAATAAATAGAGCACAGGCAAAAGGAGATAGTTCTGTGGGAGCCCAGATTGCCGCCAGTCTGTTCAAGTGAGATGCAGTGCCTGTCCTTTTCCCAGATTAAATTAGTGTGCGAAATCTCCAGTGACCTCCTCCCCTTCTCCCCATACTCTTTAGCCAAGCTGAACAGCCTCTGCTGTAAAGTATTCATTTTATCCAGGGACAAGTTGGACAATAGAACTCTCCCTGTTACTTATGGACAGCTGTCGTGATTCATGGGGCTTTTCAGCATTTCATTTTTCATAAGAGTTAAAAGGGTTTTACCTTGTAACTGACGAGAGGTTAGAAATGCAAAGATGCCAGCCCTGAGGTTGCCTGTAGTAAGGAAGTTAATAAATAAATATCACACACACATACACACACACACACACACACAAACACATCCCCTCCCCAATGTGAGAAAGGCTGTGTTTTTTGTTAGTGCTGCTCTTCTTATTTAAAGGGGTTTAATTGTGATAACATGATTACACTGAAGCATGAACTGCATGGAGAAATTAACACGGCGATATGCAGGGCCCCCAAGGTTCCCTAAATTAAAGGTGGCCAGTGCAAACTCAGTGAGTGCCCTTTTCCCTTCTTTGCCCTTGCTTTTGCCTACTACTCCTATCAGTTTATTACCTGCAAATAACTCCCAGGAAAGAGTAAACACTCATGAGATACCTCTGTGGTCCCGTATTTTTTTTTTTTTTTGTGATTTACTGCAAATATATTCAGCATTTTGACTGATTAAATAGACCTTCGGCAACCTTGAGGGTCACTGTGTAGAGTATGTACATAGAAAATGCATCAGCCCATTGTACCCTGGCAGCTAATGAGATTGGTCGTTAAGTAAATGACACAAAGCCTACAAAAAAAGCTTAGCAGCTCACTAGAGTATCACAGAGTGTCCCTGCACACCACACAACGACACAAACAGTGGACTAACCTAGCCCACCCCTGCTTTATTCTACATCACTGCTTCCCTGATGTCAGCGTGAGAGGCAGAACAAAGGCTAAAAGGCACACGGTAAGTCAGTCTGACAATTATGCCCTAGGGAGAAAGTAGAGCAAATCTTAGCCTAACCATGGGGTTGAAAGTCCGTTTCTAGACAAGTAGGTCATAATGAAGGGATTTTTTCCCCCCCTGTCACTTCATGAAGGGGAGAAAAAATGTCTCTGGAATCAAGGTTGGGTTTGTTTCTTGTTTGTTTGTTTCCTTTTCTTTCTGTCTGATTTGCAAGCTTATGAAAGTTTCTGGAATTCCGAAAGTAAGGTGAAACAGTATGTTTTGTGAACTGGATATTTCAGTTATAGTATAATGAATTAAATATTCCTTGTAGGAACTGCCACATAGTAATCATTGCCTCAGATG
This sequence comes from Drymodes brunneopygia, assembly GCA_013400955.1. Taxonomy (NCBI): domain Eukaryota; kingdom Metazoa; phylum Chordata; class Aves; order Passeriformes; family Petroicidae; genus Drymodes; species Drymodes brunneopygia. Next base: position 250,377 of record VZTZ01006647.1, on the reverse strand, counting down.
CACATTGCATCTGATGAACTTTACAGACAGAAAGTTTCTTTTTACTTCTCTGCAAAATTCTGCTGAAAACGTGTTATATGTATGAATGCAAATTTCAATCCACTAGACAGCTACTTACACCCCTAAATCCATGGTACAGTTTTTATGAGTATGCAGATTTAAATGAAGTCTCTACTATAATTCTGAGATTTTTAAAAAAGATTTTTACATGAAGTCTTTCTCTGTGTTGTCTTTTACATGAGCTGAAATTAGAGTTGAAGATTACTGTTTAACAGTTGCACAGTCATTACTTATTTTCTTTGCACAGCAACAAAATATTCAGCTGATATCTTATGATAGCAGGTGCCTGCCTGTGTAACCAATGATAAAATCTTTTCTAGTAGTGCTTCAGTGTAGTACCTCAGGACCCTTTATTTTGCTGAAAAATGGCAACAGGAAGTTGCCAGAAAGTCATGTTTGCATTACTAAAATGTTTCTGTCTGCTTTGCACTTTGGAGGCTCAGGGGATGTTAGCTTCAAAACAACATGATACTATTGCAAGATGCCTGTGTGCATTAAGTAATGCTTCTTCTCTCCTCCCTGCAAAACCACTGCAAATCATAGGTTTTAAGAATGCTTTATCGAATACAGGCAGTTAAAAAAGTGGGGTTTAGATATCAGTCTGCATTACAATTGATCTTTTATTGGGTTTTGGGGGTTTCATTTTTTGTTTTGTTTGTTTTTTAATTTGTTTTGCTTCATTTTGCTTTGCTTTGGGAGACTTATTTAATTTAGAAAAAAGCTTGTCAATATGTGTGTATTTAGACATATCAGGATAACCCGTTCACTTAATTAAAACTCTTCACAGGTCACAGAAGTCAGTTCATTATGATATGGTGCTTACCCAGGAACATGCTTTTTGCTGCATGAGCAATAGAATTATCACCACAGCTTACAGACACTAAGATAAAATGTGGCATTCTAACATATACATTTGATGATTCCTTGCAAAGGGGTATTAGCATATGCATATATACAAATCCATGTGCGCATATTTATAAAAAAAGTTCACATATGCAAAAAACTATTTTCACCTATATGCCATCCCAATTACCTGACACTCGGTATATATTAGGTATATCTGCAGTTATATCTGTTTTTGCATTTCCCAGTATTCCTGTTTAGGAAATATAATGAGAAAGTAAATAAACTCAAGTAAAATTGTGTATTTTATTTTATATTACATATTTTTAAAAGTTGTATACATCTCAGTAATGTTTTTCCTGTGTTACCTCAGCAAATATGAGATATTCAGACATCAGAAAACAAGCTTTCTAAGTTCCATAATGCAAACCTAGAATAACAGAGATTCAGCAAGCTTCAGTCTTACAACAGAGTTTTGCTTTAAAATACTCTAATTGATGCTAAGTTTTCAGTTTATTTTAACAGAAAATGTTCAAAGATATTTGATGTTCAGGTGCATCCCAACAGCTTTTAAAAATTAGCAAATCTCTGTGGCACAGTCAGGTATCCTTTTTATATACCTACACCAACAAGAGTAAAGGATATTTGATATTTCATCATTTACCTCATTAATAAGTTCAGCTATTTATACTGTTAAAAGCAAAGAATGGTTTCATAGGGCTAATGCACATGCAGCACTGTTACAGAAATCATATTGCTGTAATCTGACAGTTACATTCTGTAATCCTACAGGTTGAGCCTCAGTAAGTTTTAGTACTTTTTCACAGCTTCATTTTTTTCCCTCTTGTTTGCCACTTCTTTACTATACCTAAGAGAAAAGACAAAGAAAATTTGATTTCTGATAATTAATGTCATTCATCTGATCTCCCTGATAAACTGTGAAATACTCTAGATTTTTAGAAACCACTTTTCACGCAACTTTTTTGGACATTACAGTCCAGTAAGAGGCCTCTTAGTGCACTGTTCCGGGGCACAATAGTATGAGCTGTGCAGGTGGATCTGAAAAACTTTATGGTATTATGCAGTTGATTTGAATAATTCTAATTCAGTTTTTTTGCATGTTTATAGTTTTTCAAGCCAGTAATCCCAAAATATCTGATATTCCTGACAAGCGAGTATCACCAAAGTCACTGACAAGCTTCATGAAGGCCTGATGCTGGCCCCCCAAAACAAAATATAGCAGATGACATGCAGAATAAACTTTATATTCTACTATATCTACAAGTATATGGAGAATCTAGACCAAAGTCTTTTATTGAACTGATTGATTTAGGAGGAGTACGTATATACCTGGGATCGGGGTGCTTTGTAGTTATTGTGCGCATGGTTGTGGATTATTAAAAACTACATCAGCAAAATCAGTTTCTGGATTTTAATTATCTTGAAGTACTTCAGATTACGGATACTGTTTAATTAATAATAAAAAAGGTTTTCTCTCTCTTAATTTTTTTTTAGTATATGCACCAAATTTCTTTGGAGTCAAATTGCTCTCTTTTAAGTTCAGGGAAGACTTTTAATGATACTAGCAACTCTTGCCTTTCTAAGTAACAGATTTCTGATTCAGGAAAAGATGATAACCTAACAGCAAAAGTTACTTTAGATTGAAAACAGGGTTTACCTTCTTGGGTAGGTGAACACTGACAAAAACATTTATACACATGAGTGATTCCACTGAGGTGAGGTCGATGGCTCACTTTAATATAGTAAAGCAGGTGTGTAAGTGTTTTGAAGATGAAGGTTTTATTGATTTGCTTAAGAGATTCAAATAACATTTGCTAGTACATATTTCAGGTTTGGTTTCATACGTGAACTTTTCCCTCCACTAAGAAACTTTGGTGAAGAACTAAACTTTGATTTAAAGGCACGTTTTTGAACTCTGCTGTGTTAGGTGTTAGATTTAAAAAAATGCTTTAGAGCATTTCCAAAACATCGGTTCAGGTGAGGACTGGAGATCCCAATTTCTTCTTAACAGTGGTCTTCTTTTTCCAGAGGTAGAGTCACTAGGTCAGTTCCCTAAATCTCAAGAGAAATTCCGACACTTTCGCTGCCCCTCCTGCCCCCAAGTTGAAGCACATGTACAGCATCTGGATTGGCACAGCAAAGTAGTAATGGCTCCAAAGGCACTGTTATGGACTATCAGGTCAATAATCCTTATGCTAAGAAGGATTTACATGATACAGAGTAATGGCTCTGTCATTTCTGAAGTAAAAATCCACTTTTTAATGAGCATAAAAATATTGTTTTCCACTCTTCACATCAGAGATAGTAGGGGAGCTAAAAAGACAAATATGCATAACTTCCTGAAATAAAAGTTCTTATTTAAATGTTTGAATAAAATAAATGTTAAAATACTGTAGGTAGACAGCTACAGTATGCCAAAGAGCGACTTTTTTGAAAATGTACTTATTGCTCTCAAATTTTTTCTTCCTTACTATATTAGAAGAATTATAGGATCTGTATATCCAGTCTTCAAAGACTATTTTTAAGAAGCAGTCCAGAAATAAATTTGGCGTAGGTGTTGTTTTTTGTTTTGTTTAATTTTTCTACTGTGATTTTCTCCTCCTTCAGGCAGAAGTTTGACATAACCTAACACACACAATCTAGTTACAAAAGTAAGTTTGAAAGTCAGATCAGCGGTCATAGAAAACCACAATCGTGGATTTTTTTTCCTAATAATACTTTTTTTTCTTTAATTTAATTTCTTGGGATCAAAAAAAAAAACAAACCAAAACAAACCATACACACATACACAAAACATTTCTTAAATATCCCACATTTGGAGAAAAGGTATTTTCTTCACTAATAATGTGGTTAACTCAGACTATCTAAGAGGCACAGAAAGTCACGAAATCCTAAACAGGAAGAACGAGCACTGCAACAAAAAAGAAGAGAATGAGTACACATGACATTTTCATTGTATCTCTAACATTTTATAAAATTAAAGACCATTTTGAAGTATGGGTCTGATGGGAATCATCCTATATATAAGCAACATTTAGTGAACAGAGTGCAACTGAACACATAAATCACACTAAATAGCATTGACACTTGGTCAAAAGAAACATATTTATGGCTCAAGTGTATGTCCAAGCTAATCTATGGAGAACCTTGCCATTATTTTTGTGGTAAACAGTACTGTCTACAAAAAGGGTTAAAGAAAATGCATTCTGTTGCATCTGCTTACTAAATCCCTTACTTTAGTAGAAATTCAAATTTTGTAAAGATTATTCGTTTTATTGATGCATATAATTATAATCACAAGCCATCTGCTGATTTGGCAGGCATGGTTAAAATTCTCTAACTCTCATAACCTTTCAAGTACAGTGCCCTTGGGACTCTATTTCACTTTTATATTTTGGAAAACATGTAGGGACAAACAAGAGAGGTCATCTGCCGAAAGTCAGACCTGTAAAACATTAAAAGAATAAAGATCATGATGACTGCTCTTGTTTTAATAGGGAGAAAAAAGGTATTTTCTATTTTGTTTCTCACTTCAGGAAGGATTATACTGGTTTTCATCACACACTTTGGGAATTTGAATTTTTTTCCTAGGGATTAAAGCTCTCTCCCAGCACCTCTGGGATCTGGGTTCCAAGTTTAAACTAAAAAAACAAATATTGTTCAGTTTGGTTGCCACAGGTGAATTAAACGTGTTTAACCTTGGCCTTAATATTTCTTTTTACACAATTCTCATTGCATTTCCATTTGAAATGTTTTAACAAACACTATTCCATTTTTTTTAATTTGTTTACTGAGTTTCACAGACAGGAACCTATCATATATTTAGCTTTTTCCTGTGAAGCTCAAAAGAGCATCTTGATTTAGAGGGCTGCATCCAATAAGGCATAAAATGAATGGCTAACATTCTTTGCCATAGCCCTTTAGAAACAAATGACCTTATTTATATTAGCATACCACTGACTAGTGGTTAGCCACAGCCACAAATGTTTAGGTTTTTGGTCTGTGAGAAGTTTTGTTCTCAATTTTCTTGTGTCCTTCACCATGTGTACCCAAACTATTTTATGCTTGACAGTTCTTTCTTTTTAAAAAAATCTTTGTAGTGGTCATTGTGGTAAATGTGGTGTTACTGGGCTGTTTCTAGCAGAAAACAACCACAAGGAGAAAAAAAGCCCTAATCTCTAAGGTCCTCTCTCTGTCAAAAATACACAAATTATCCAATTTCAACTAGTTGTAGCATATCGACAACGCTGTGATTTAGGACAAAGTGTTTCTGAGAGAAAATACAGGAGGGTGGAAAAACTATGTGCAAAATGGGATAGTCCAGTGACTTCCTGATATTGGCAGAAGGCAAAGGCAGCAACCCTTCAACAGAGATGTCTCAGCTCATGCTGTATTGATGTGTATCTCGCAGGGACAAAAGATGCAACTCTCACTTCTGTTTAATTAGTGTATCTGAAGGCCTGTATGCAACACGCATGCTGCTTTACTCCTTTTGGAGGTTTGATTCTCACCCCACACCCTCATTATGAGAAGCAGGAGGGAAATGCACATGTTTAAAAGTGTCTTCACAGCTGAAACTAGGGAAACAGGCCGAGAGTAGCTCTGGTTTATTTCACAACCAATTAAGTATGACATCTGTTGAAACTCAGGAAATAAGTCTCCCTTCCCCCTGTTCATATACTTACTTAAGCTGCCAGTCTTTTGTTTAGATATGATGAATTACACCAATAAGAATTTTTTTCTTTGGGGAAAATTCATGAAATAATAATAATAATAACAACAACAATAATAACGTAAAATCTTTCTTCACCTCGTTTTTTACACTGCATTTCACTGATTACATATGACTCAGATCTGTTTGACACTCAGAAATCAAGCAAATAATTGTGTTAATAATTCTTTGCCTAAACACTCACCTTACATGCTAAAAAAAGGGCATGTTTGTGGCAAGCAATGCAGACATGATGACATTTTAATTTTTGAAAATCTGGCTCTTATTAGCTCCCAAAGGCCAGCAAAAGTCACAAGAAGGAATTTGGGTTTTAATTTATTTACTTATGTGGTTGAAAACTTGACTCAGAACAGGAGACACCAAATAAAACAAGGCAGGTGGAATTGTGTGTGGTTAAAAGCAATACAAAAGGATTAAATGCAGATTCACTGTCGCTGGTGACATCAGGTTTCTCCAGTGTGCAACAGTTCTTAGTAAATCAAGCAAGAAACACAGAGAAGGTCTATTAGCAACTTTTATTCATATCAGGCACTTTTCATTTATCAGACATTAATCCATGTGATGAATTTACTTACTTTTATTCCTTCCTAAAATATTGTCCAATGTAAATACTAAAAGGATGGTATTTCAATCCATACCAACTCTTAGAGTTCAGTTTCCCTCTGTTCTACTTAGAGCTTGATTGCCTTCTTTCTGCTATATCTAGATAAGAAATATTTACCATATCATGCTGACCTTTTCCTTTGCCTCTTGGCACTGGATTCTCCTGTGTCTCTGAAACCACAGTCAAAGCTATGGCTAGCTCTCCTTTTCTGTAAGTTACACCATCTACTAGTGCTCCCTTTTATTTGTTCATCAGCTTCGCTTTGTTTGACAGTTCTTTCCTACAAGGACTGGCACTGCCTTCGTTCCTGGAGGATGCTTTCCTACTCTATTTCTCCTGCCTTCCCAGCCCTATTTCACAGCACAGCTCACATAGCACACGTGTTATTTAAGCTTTAAGATGCTGCTCAGTGATTGCCATAGCTTCCTTGGTTAGGAATCACCATTTGGTGAAATGTCAGTGTGCACAGTGGAAGTGGCTAGACCTCAGCCAGTCATCCAGATTCCCTTTAGAATCAGTGGAAAGAGACATTTTTTGTGTGCAGTTCATCTCACCCTGAAGCAGGGTAGGAAATGAGTAAGATGTATCACACATCTACACAGCCTCAGAGATGCCTGCAGGCTACCCAGAGACCATGGGAATCCAGCAGTTACTGCCTCAGAAATACATGTTTGCATTTCATGTAAAGTTATGAAGATGAATCCTGTCTTTCCCATCCAGTCTCCCAATCGGACTTGATTTCTTCTTAAATTGTCTCTACACAGAAACATTTCTCACATATTCATACAAGACAGTGATATGGATAATATGATACACCTTAGATCTAGTCTTCACTTGCATATACATGATATTGACAAAAATCTTGGTCTGCTTAGCTATTAGTGAAAAGCTGAATAACAGAAGTGAATGCTGTTATGCTGCTCAGAGGACTAAATTTTGCTCCTGAAATGTAATTTTTGCAAAAGGGAAGGTGTCACTTTCCTGTTTTCTTCTTAGAAGCCATTATATTCCCTTTAAGAAAAATGTTTCTTTTCTCAAAACTGCTTCTCAAAAAAATGAAGAGAAACAAACTACTAAGATTTAACAATATCCATTAATTCAAAAATACCTTAAGTCTGTTGGATTTTTTAAACGCTGCTGATAGAAGCATTTCCAGACATTTTCTTTTTCCTGTTGGTCACCACTTGGCATCCGGAGGCACTTTTAGGAGTGGTTACTCTGTCTCCTCGGGCTTTCAAGGCTCTATTTCTCAAGCTTCAAAGTAATAAAAAGATTGATTTGATTATGGTTTTGCACTGTTTCAGTGGGTGATTATAGTGATTCAATATTCCCCATGCTTTCATAAAAACTATAAACTAGCTTTCAGATGAAAATCTCAGATGCTGTGCATACTTCGCATAAATTTCAACTATTTTCTTTCATTTTTCAAGAGATTCGATGACATAAATTTTGATTTTTACAGAATTATTTATCATCCCACGATTTTAGCACCTAGGTGTGTGATTTTTTAAACAAATAATCTTTTAAATTTCCGGTGACAGCTTCTCACAGTTCCTTCAGATCAAGGTAAAGTTCTTAAATTCTCCAAGTGGGCATTTCAAAATTCCTTCAGGACTCAAAGTTGCGTGCAACTCCACAGATCTGAGCTAACCCTTATGTAGTAGATGGTCCCTATAGGACAGTATTTGGCTGTGCACTTCCCTAATCCAGACCACGAAAGACACAGGTGGGCCTTGGAAGCAGGGAGAAATAGCTGGGTTTCTGACCATGTTTTGCCTTTTCAGGCTCTTTCCCTGAGGGTAGGATAGACACAGGGGTAAATTCTGTTGTAAGATAATGCTCAGCTTGATCTCATTTTGAAACGAAGAGATTTACCAAGGGTGAGTGACTCTGTGTCTCCAGTAGCACCTCCACAGACTCAAAGTCAATGAAAATTGTGCACAAGATTGTGGGCATGTGAAGTTCATTACGGTAAAATTGGCACCAGTTCAATAGACATAATCCTTTAAAATGTTATAACATTTCTCCTGAAAAGCTTACATAAAATATTCTCAGATTTTTTTTGCCCCAAATCAACACTTTAGTGGCTATCATTAGAGAGTGTCTCTTACATACCCCCAAGTCATTCTGAATAGCGTGAGAGAATAAACAGCTTTAGCCCTGAATGCTTTGGGCCCAGTGTTATTTATAGCAACAACATTAGCAATACTAGTTATTTTTATTGTCATTAATGTGACTTATGTGCTACTATATTGTGATCATGGGGAATAGCACTGTAATATTGAAGAAGTGCAAGCTGCTTTCAATCAACTATTGCCAGCCTACAAACAGCAAGTTCAGCATTGCAGACACCCTCTAGGTCACAAGAATTACTTTCCTGCTTATTTGGGGGGACTTGGTATCTATTTGTTAGTTGCATGGTGGTCTCTGTCTTTTAAATTTATGTGATATTTTAGGAGTAAATACATCAAGTTTGTAAGAGGAAACAGTATGGAAGACATCATGTTTTTTGGCACCAATTCTTTTGTCCTTCTTCCTGAATCTCCAACAGAGATTCCCACAACAGGAATATCATCAGCTCAATAGACTCTTTAGAGAAGCTGCCTTCTAACATCCCAGCTCCTTCAGTGTACAGCATGGAAGTAGAGAGATATTTAGCCTGGTTAAGTTCAAGTTAAGCAGATCAGATCTCAGGAAAGGGCGACACTCATTCCAAAGTTCTTCCATTCACCAAGTGGAGAGGACTTTTCCCTGTTTCCTGGCTGAGGATGAAGAAGGAATAATGTTTTTGAGAAGTCAGGAAAACTAAGACAAGCCAGTAGCAGGAGAATTTGACTATGTAGAGAATAGCCATGCTATCTTTGGGAATTAATTTTTTTTCTTTTTCATGAACAGTGAGTGAGATGCAGGGTGTTGAAGAAGGAATAATCTGGTCAGGGGAAGAATCTGGGAGTAAATGAGCATTACATAATAGTTTTTCCTGGCCTGACCTGAATGATCAGGGGTTTCTGTGAATCATTAAGCCCAATTAATGCACCTTCAGGAAATTCACTTTCACTTAATCCAAAATCAAGCAGGAGAATTGCTTCTAATGGTATAATAAATAAATATCTGTCTTTTAAAAGAGCATAACCACACAGCTCACATTTTCTCTCTGGTCAGAGTGTTTGAGCTGTCAATACAACTTGCACAACCTAGGGTGCCTGAAAGAAAGAGGTGGTTTGTTACAATAATGTTCAAAGGAAAGTGAACTAATCATTTCCTAGATGACCATTGAAGTGATCCCTTGGAATGCCATGGTGCTTTTGCTTTGGTGTTCTCAAAAGCAGATTTATCATATTTTGAGCTGTCAGTCCTGCAAGATTTACCTGGAGCTGGAAGCTTAAGTTTCTTCTTCCATCATCATATTAAGAAGTCTATGTTCCTGCTATAAATTTGTCAATTTTCAATATCTCATGTGACAGCTAGCAAGGAATTCAGCCTCAAATAACAACTTCATGAACAAGCCTGTTGCAGATAAAACTGAAGGTAGCTGAGCTCTTTATCACATGGCATGTACATGTGTGTTGTCCCTTTGGTGTCTGGTGAAAATTTGTTTCCTCTGCTAACATCTGCAGATCTTACACTGAGGAAATCTCCTCAGATCTGGACAACCTCCATACAGATATTTTCAGCATAAAATCATGTTATAAAGACAGCACCAGCTTAGAGTCCTGTCCTCAGTTATACAAAAAACATTTTCTGAATGTTGACACAAACAGGGCTTGAGCTTTGGAAGAGCTGTCACAATGCCTGACTTTAGCCATAGTCTTTGTTGCCTCCCACAAGAAAGCTGAAATAGCCAGTAATGACTACTACTCTTGATCTTACATGGCTATAAAAAATACATCCTGCTCAACCTAGCTAGAAGATGACGTGTTCTATTTACTTGCTATTGAATTACCTGTTGGAATTATGTAAAAGCATTAACAGTTTACTGAAAGTCTTAAATCATTGTCTCATTAAAGTCTGCCATATAAAATAATACAAACTCTTTCCCTAACTGCACTATTTTTTGTGCTATTATCACTTATACTACCTAAACCAGTATTTTATAAAGAAGTTTTCTAGGTCCTACATCAGCAATATATAAATAACATCCTCACTCAACAATCAGGTAAGACAAGCTAGACAGCTACAGAGATCTAATCTTCCTTATATAGACTATTATGCAATATTGTAAAAAGTCCTCTTTCATTAGCTGTTATATCCTTAGATTTCTACTCTTTTTGGTGCATTTAGTAACCTGGAGAACATAGTGTTTGCCTGAAAAATAATGTTGTTTCCATGAAAAAAAAATGGGAATGGAAGGAGTTTTAGGTATTTCTTTTTTTTTTTAACTGCTTTGCAAATTCTTTGCACAACAAACCTCGCCAATATGTAAACAGGGCTCTAGCTACTGTGTTTGTCCACAGCTAGAGCTACAGATGAACACAGTGTAGTTGTGTGATGACAGGAACAGCTGACTCATTAGTAGAGAGCAGTGAAAGGTAATTAACCCTGGGAAAAGTACAGCTGCCATGCGAGCTGTTCCTTTCTGTAGGATCTGATTAGAAATTAGTGTTAAACCACTGATTCTTTAAAAAAAAGTCATTGATAATTCACTTTCTCTCTCAGGTATAGCCCCTGAAAGGGGCCTAGGATAGAGCTAGTGTACAAAAGGTCTTCTATCTTAAAAGGTCTTTTCTGAAAGAGGTGCCCACCTGTTTGGCTGCTTCTGGACTTTTCTTAACCATGAATATCGTCCCAGCTTTCAGTGTTTTGAGGACAGCCTCCAAGTATATGGGCAGTGCAGAGAATGCACTGTCAGAATGATTTAAGGTTGTTGGTTGCCATAATGGAGTCTGATTATTTAAAAGTCACAGCTACTACCTCTTGTATCAGGACACGGTTCTGATGCAAAATGATCAGACCTCTTCAAAAGAAAGCAAAAATCTGTCTCCTGAATAGGTAAGGCCAGCAAATGAAAATAAAAAGAGAAAAAAAGGATTATGCCCTGAGCACAAAAACCACCCCTCAGCCCATCCCCTTTTCCTTCACACTTTAGCATTTGAGGTTCCAACATAAGACACAGAGCCCATGAATTAATCAGAGCACAAGCCACAAGCCAGACTACCACACGGATGTGCAGATACCTGATTACGGCCTACTTATCAAGAATGACATAACTATCACCTAAAATACCAAAATTTCATTTAGTGTGCTTTTGAAACTTCTAAAATGCTGTTTATTATTTACAGCTGTCACATGAAAAATAGGTTTTGATCACCTTACTTTGTCAGACCTTCTGACCAGGTCTGTGTATTTGTATACCTAGGTGATTAACATCAGGTGTATGTGAGTGCTTTCACATGCAGATAACTTATATTATTGAGGTCCACCAGAGTGTCCTGATTGTTTTCCACACAGCCTGTATTACACTAGAGAATCTGAAGGGTAACTGAGCTTAAAGTGACAAAGTTTTTAAGACATCTCTCCATAGGATGACTTTTTTTTCATCTTGCTCTAGTCCAGTTTGCTGCAATAGAATGATTAGTATTATTTTGCCAATATAAAATAGTACTACAAAGATATGTTTCTGTAGCATTTTTTTTAAACTCAGTGTTGTTTAGTGGTACCACAAGTCCCTTTCTTACCACACATCTAAAATGTTCACATTGAAAGAAACTTTCCTCTTTCAATTTCTTTTAAATGAAACACAGTGCTTGTTGTGTGCGATATTTGAACTTATTGTTACCACAAATATATAAATATTTATATACACAGAAATATATATATATGTATATACACACACATATACATCTTATTGACATTTTCAGCAATGAGAGCAAAACTATTCAAAGAAAAACAATTAAAGATATTTTCTCAGGGAATGTTTCTCTATATAGGAAAACAAACAAGTTTTTAAGATAACGGTCTGACATATAAAGGTTACAGTTATATCCAGATTGCCTGAGATATTACGGGAGAAGAGAATGGAAATGTGTTTTAAATTATTTTGCCATTCACTGTATGTTTGTTAGAACCTATCCTTCTCAGTAGTGTCCTTTTCTATTTCTTCGATTCCTTTTTGGTAAAAAAGTCTGCAGTGAAAGAGGAAACATTTCAAGCTGAGTTTCAGAGAAAGCAAAATGAGCAGGCTACTAAAATGATGAATGCATGATGATAAAAATAATATTTGCTACAATAAAGTACATTTAGAAATGAACAAAAGAACTGTACCGCACTCTATGTTGTTATCCTCACTTAGTTGAAAGGTGAAAAGACTTGCTGAGGGGCACAGAATAGATCAGTGGCAGAGGCAGGAAGAGAATTCCAGAATCCTTTTTTCCCAGTTATTTGCTCAGTCGTGGTGCCTTTGATTTATGTCTACGACAGAAGATAGGTGTCATTTTAAGAAATAATCTTTGTCCCACTTTAGAATCATAAAAGACTCTGAAAAAAAGAATTTGACCCACCATTCCTGGTGACCCCAACCTCATAAGTTTGAATAAACTGAACATGCTTTTTCCTTGCCCCATTTACCTGACGCAAATATATGATGAGCAAAACCTTCTGCATAAGTAGTCTGTCCCAAGGAACATTTGACATGCACATTTTGGTATCTGACAAGTATTAGCCAATTTTTTGGATATCCTTTACTTCTTTGATTTGTAAGGTGTTATTTTTATTCTTGAAGGTTTTTTTCCTGTGCTCTTCAGCATGTTCCTAAGATCTTCAGGGCAGTGCAGCAGTGTAAGAAAGCCCCCATTATCTTTAGCAGTTAGGGTCATTACAAGTCTTTTAAATGGTGGCAGACTGTACTTCACATGCCACTCTTGAAGTTAATGAACATATGTGATTTGCATGTCGAGGGAAGGCACACTTCTTCCTTTTGTGTGGCTTTCCCTTTCCTGGGACATGCCTGTCATGCTTAATGAAGAGAACTTGGTTCAGAAAGGGCAGGATGAATACATAGGATAGCAGAATGGTAGTTATATTTCTTTTCATAGTAGTTTGTATTTTTAGGTTTATTGTTCCTTTTGCCTCCATGTCAGAAAATGTTCAGTGAGCTATTTAGCCTTGGGTTTTGTCCAGCATAAGAATTGAGACATCCTAATTCTGACTATTAAAATATTCCTTAAAAATATGGCTGGAACTGTCAGAAATCACAGGGAAGGAATAGAGGAACCTAGTTTAAGCCTGTAAGTGTTTGAGAAGTGACCACTTTTACTGCACCTAACCAGCTTCAGAACTTCTACAGAAAATCGTTGCAACCATAAACATAACATAACATACACCCCATAAAATTGCCCTTGAAACCCATCAATTCCTCACTAACTTGCTGGAAATCAAGCACAGTAGAAAGACCATAATAGTGGCAGCTAAACATCAGGCGTGCAGCAAGCACCAGAACAAGACCAGGATCTTCCTGGTACCGAAGTAGGCGGTAAGGGAGTAATTAAGCCCACACAAGTGCACTGTTCTTAGTTGTGCTGATCTGTGTGCTCAGGCATCTCCTGCTGGCCTCAGTCCTGCATCTACTGGGCAGCCCTTCAGTGAGCAGAGCTCGGACACCTCTTGCTGAAGATGGCAGTGGTCCCCCCACACAGCACCTCACACCAGAGATGACTCCACGCAGGGAAAGTCATCCTGGCTGGAAAAGAGTAAACATGCTTTAAAAGAAAACAAATCCTGTGTTCCACAGTCAGTGACGCATGCTCTTTGAACTTTCTTTTAAAATTGCTCTGAAATCATAAGGTTGTTATGGTGTGGTTTTACTCAAAATAATGCATATCATTGTAATACAAGCCTTGAAGTTAAGTGGCTACTTTAATGAAACATAGTTGCCATAGTTACTGCCAGCGAACAGAGAATAACTTTTAGTTCTTCTGAAGCTATGAATTAGTTTAAAAAGAGGAAAAGGAATAAACAAGCATGCAAAAGTTTATTATTCAGTGTTTCATGCCTGATCAACTCGTAAAAAGGAAAACTCGCCCTAGAATAGGGCATTAACTTTTTCTAGCTGAAATCTATAATTGCTCATCAACAAACACAAAATTACTTTTCAACTCTCCAATATCTCTGTTTTCATGTTTCCCCCTTTTTTTCCTCCTGAAGAAAAAGAGTTTTCCAAAGTTTTGCTTGCAGAATTTTGTTAATAACTGTCATTTTACAGCATCTAAATTGCTGTAAAAATAATATTCTAAAGGCAATAATGTATTGCTTAACACAACTCATGAAATCTGTGGTCTAGCTCTATTATTCATTATAAACACTGTCTTAAAGCTGATGAGAGGGAAATGAGAATTTATCATAGTGAAGATGTCTTCTAGGACCAGCTTCGTTGTTTTTCAGTTTAGCATTGAGATGTACTCTATCCCTGAAGTGTTAATGGAGGCCACTGCTGTTGCTCTCCTTTACTGTGTCAAAGCAAAAGAGTTCCTACATAGTTGACTATTGAGAAACAAAATTATGTTCTTTCCAGTATATCACCTTCAGCTTATGAGCCTCTAGAGCAGTGGTGATTAACAGGACTTTTACAAAGTTTCTGTGTAGTTACAAGGACAGCTTCAATCTTCTGTCATTTTTTTGCATTAGCTATGATTATGCTTTTACCACCAAAATGCATTTATTTTAAAGGTAACAATACAGACTCAGAGAATAGCTTATGTTTCATCTATATTTATCAGCACTCACTGTACATTTGTGTCTTCATTACCAGGAAATATTAAGGGACATTGTGCCATCTATTCCTGTTTACAGTTTATTATGCAGAGATAGGAAACACTTAGCATGTAAAATGAATGTAGAAATTATTCCTGGATAGAAACACGGACATTTCCCACTCGTTGGCTCTTTCTCCTCCATCACCGGATCAGAGTGTAATTGTCAGTAATCAGGCCTGCTTGCTGCTGATAAAACCACTCTGAATGCTAGCAGCCTTCTTTGTGTGATGACTCAATTATTCCAGAAGTGCCTCATCAAATCTGCCCCATCAGCTGGGCTAATAAATAAGGAGAAGAAACTGGCCCCCCAAAGCAAATTATAAATCCATTTGCATTAACCATTTCGCTGGTCCATGATCTAGGCAGAAATAAGCATGGCAGATTGCGTTAAGCTTATTTGAATATGTTTATAATGTTTACAGCTTGCAACCTTTTTTTTTTTTTTCACAAGGTGTTGGAATTATCAGTCATGAATAGCATCTAAAAGCAGTTATGTTAATTACAGCAAAGCCTCCGGCATCTTTGAGGGATAGTTTGTTGCTCAAATCAGGTGAAAGTTAAACTCCTGTGCTAGGTGAAATATGATCTTGGCTTTGGAGTTACTGCCCTGTTTAAAAGAGAGCATGAGTGAAAGTGAAGTTTTTTACAGGTACTAGAAGGGCAACTGTGTGTGTTACCAGCCTGTCTCACACTGCTAACATGACCTCCTGCTCATCTCATGGTAGAACAAAATAAGATAAAGTTTAGCATTAGAGTTGAGAAAGAAAATGTGATCGCTGAAACAGCAATAATTCTGTTTTCTGTGTACTTTACACTGAACGAAACAAGTGCAAAGACATGTGCACTGCCCCAAGGAAACTCCTTTCTGAAGCTCAAATTATACACACAAAAAAGATGTTTCCAAGTAGAGTCCTGCAGATTTCTTGCAGGGAGGGTGTAGGCCAAATGAAATTTGGTTACTCATGAGCTGAACATTTTACATGTACTTTGGGGTCTCCCTGAGGCTTGTACAGAGCTTCATGCGTAAAGTCACAGACTTCTTTGTTTATTTGTAATGATATCTTTCTTTCACAACTTATTTTCTCAAATACTAAATATGCTGCATTATTCTGTCTTGAGAAAGAAAAATCACTGCCACTCTAGAAACATAAATGTTCAGGGTTCATAACGGTGAGCACATTGGATTTTGTTTCCTTAGGTATAACTTTTATTCTGAGTTAACAAATCACAAACTGGAGCAATTATTCATTCCCATATTTGCAATATATCAACCAGTGATGTGGTAAATTAGAGAAAATCAAATCTGTTGGAAATGGAATATACTATTCTTAAAAAAACTTTTGGGATCCTTCACAAATATAGTAAAGATTTACTATTGAAATTCTGATAGTGAAAACAACTTCAGACTTCTTCTGAGATAATTTTGTTGTTGTACAATATGTCTTTTCTCATTTTAAAATCACCAGGAACTCCAGTAATCTAACCAGAATGAGTGGATTTTTACCCATAGATGATGGGTCAACAAAAATAGTCATTTGAAGGGATTTGTCACACACATCTGATGTAGAGGATCAGGACCTAAACTGTGATTCACATCAGTATCCTGGTATGACTCATGGATCTCAGTAGGATGGCACTTCAGAGTCAGTACAAAATCATGTTGCACTGGAAATGGCTATAAACCAAAGAATGGATTGCAAAGGCTTCAGGTGACTTCACTGAACAATTACACTGACAAACCAAGCAAGTTATATATTCTATATATATATTTGTGGGTTTATAAAGTTTATTATTCTAGTTGAATTGAGACGATGGTTGAAAAGGGTGAAAATTTTCTTTATAGGCAGGCAGGCTTCACCTTCTAGAATAAAAAATACTGTTCAGACATCTAGGCAGTTGAAGTGTAAGCATAATTTATTGTCTGTAAATACTTTTGAATTTTTGACTAAAAAACAGAAATGACTTAATGCAAGCTATGAATAGATTGGGCCAAATGAAGATACATGTGGTCCCGAGGGGACTGACCCCACCAAAGAACCTTGATTGACAAATAAGTAAGTTAGCTCTGCCTCATTTCCATCAACAACGTTATCATCAAAGTCACCCACAACCTAGTTAGATGTTTTTTGTGGGCTCTTGAGGCGGTGTTCTTATTTTCTCCAGTTGGTATTGTAGATTTCTGCACTTCTTGCAAAATTTGGCCCGTGATCAATTTAATAATTCATAAAACTTACTAAATAAATTTGGTATGAGACCTTGTTATTTCTGTGAAATCAGCACCAAGCCTTTTTTGCTACCTGAACTATCAGATCCCAACATTTATACTTGAAATATAACTTACTTCTTGGAGTGTGGACAGGGGTGACACATAGTTCATGTTACATTAGGGGTATGCCACATCCCATGACACAGCATAATCCTACAGACCCTCTTTACAGCATGACAGATGCATGACATTGTATTAGACTTTTTATGAAATACCATATCTTCAAATGTGGGTACTCACCCACGAATCAGCTGAATGGCAGCCAGCACCCTGTTATGTGAAAGAAATCAAACCCAGCACATTTAAACTTAGCAACTTCTGTTGTGTTTAAACACAGCAAGAGGGTGCAGGTTTTTGTGCTTTGACACCGTTGCATGTAGTTTTTTCAGTACAACTTTAAAATCTGCCACCCAGACCCATCCCAGTCCAAACTCATTTTCTTATAAGGAGGATTTTCAATACACTAGCTTATTATGTAAAGCTAAACGTGGAAAGTTTTGTATGTTTTTCCTTGTCCTTTGTGCACTTTTCCAAGTGGATCTCAGCTGTGCTGTCTTAACTCTTGGTCCCTTAGGATGAGAGAGGCAGCAGATGGGGTTAGGGCAGAGGGCTGATGCTTCTGACAGCAAACGGCCTGGCTGTTGAGTGGAAGCTGTGAGCGTCAGGAAGCTCCTTTTCCCCAGAGAACCAACTAACCACTGAAGAAAGTTGAAAATGAGCCCTTTGAGAAACGCTATTAAATGTAGTAAAAAATTGCAATTGTGCAGATGATGTGCTGCTGTGTGGTTATTCGGATGCTAATGAGCTTGACTTTAAGGAACTCAAAGGGTTTGCAGCTACTCCCTTATGTGATTTAGCTCTTTATTGGCAATCTTTGAGAAAATAAAGGAAAAATATATTGTTAATAAATACTTAAGTAGCTAGAATTTTAGACAAAATTCTGCTAAGTTTAAGTTTTTAGTAAGAGCATTGCTCACATTGTAGTTGTTCTCAGAGATCTTTTGTTTTAGGTTAATGTTTTTTGAAAAAAGAGGAAGAGGAAAGTAGAAGGCTTTGAGACTTCTTTTGTGGGTTTGGGTTTGTTTTTTGTTTTTTTAAATAAATATTGAAATAGAATAACAGGAAAATAGGCCTTTGAGGATAAACAGCATCTCTTTCCAGCAACATATTATTTCCAAAAAGTTTAAAAAATCCTTTTGGTATTGGGATGTTTTGTTCTGGGTTTTCTCCCTTCTTTATCATCTTACAGCTATTGCCTGTTTCATTATTTGATAAAAGTGTACTGATTTTAATTAGAAGTTCTTGATGGGATGAAACTAGCATCCTATCTATTGGGCTACAACCAGAAATTAGTCACTCAAGAAACTCTAGCTTCCCTGAGAATCTGTTTAGAATGAGCCTTTGCAATTTCAGAAATGTAACATTCAAAATTTTGCAGAAAAACCATCATCAGATATCATTAAATGAATAGTTAAAGCTCTGAAATTTTATTTGCAAACTTTGTCATAATTGGAATGTCTTCAATGAATAAATCTATTTTACTAAATACACTGGATGATATGTGAAACAGACCTCTGAAATTGCAACTGATAGCAAAATTTTTACATTTTGGTCACTACTGTTAGGAGTGATGCCAAAATAAAGCTTGCCCTTAATAACTTGTTCATTGTTAGATTCTTCCAGGCTGCAAGTGCCTATAACTTTAAGTGTTAGAAGGATTTGGGTATTCAGTATTTCTGAAAACAAGGATCTCAGTGTTGTACACTCAGATGTAAACTTCTGCAGCTCTGCTTCCCTCACTGTCACTGTTGATTTAGCATAAAGTCCTCACAGAAAGGAATAAAAATTGAGTATGGAGAAATGTCAAAGATTTCCTTAATTTGGCTTATGCTGAGAACATGCTCAGCCTGCCAAACTTTAAACTTTAATATTCAAGGTCAGAAAAAATAAAACAGAAGGGTTTTCTTATGTTTTTAAAATATTTCAGGATGCTTCTCATTTATTTTGCGTCATGTACTGAACCATCCCACTCAGTCATAGGGATTTTGATGCAATTAAAATATTTGACTAAGGATTTCTACATATAAAAATGGTAGATTTTTGTCCACACAAGAAGAAAAACTTTTCATAGAGCAGGTCTATTTCATAAGCTATCAAAAGGGCATTAATGATACAAATAAAGTACCATAAGAAAAGAAAAAACAATTCTCTATGCCTTTTAGAAGCATCATTGATGCCTCTACACCCTACCTTTGTAAAACCACTGAAGAAAATACTACACCTGGATTATTTACCCATTTAATTTAAACAGTCTTGTTTCATCTATGTTTTATTTAGTACAGCTGGGTTTTTTTCTTTTGTTTTTTGTTTGTTTGTCTGTTTTTTCCAGAGAATGAATTTGAGGATTATCTGTTAAATCAGGCAAGGCATCTTGGGCTGTGTGACGAATTTGGTCTTTTGGAATCTGCACATATTTTCACCTGGAAACACGCAAAGGTGGGATAATTTATTTACAAAAACTAATTTGAGTAGAAATATAGCTATATATTACTAGTAGAATACTACGTGGTTTCACATGTAGTGCCTCGTGCACCAGGACTACCTTTCTTGCATATCTTCTGTTTTAAGAAAAATCTTCAACAATCAGGTGTAGCAGTATTAAACAGTTGAAGAGATGAAAATTTTTGTCAATATGTAGAAATTCTAGTTCTTAAGTTTGTGAATCACACGGTGTTAGCTGTACATACTGTCAGTATCACAAGCATCTTTGAATCTATGCGACTCCAGGAATGAGAATATATTTCACAATGCACTGCTAAAATTTAATCTTTCATTGAGAACTTATTAGTGATACATATATGTATAAGGCTTATTGTTTTGGGATTTTTTTAACTATATAGCATTTGGGTGGATTAAAACTTTAGTGTACTTGAAAAGATCTCAAGGCATCAAAGCTTTTTTTTTTAACTTTAACTTTCTTTCTTCTAAAAAATTATGTTTAGTATATACTAGCACAGGAAATAGTGACAAGACCTTGAACTGCATAAAACAATAATAATCCAGAAAGAAAAGCCTCCAGAAAGTAGCTTGGGTGGAGCTGCATTTCAGCGTGGTGTTCTATATAATTTTTCTCTGAATTAAAAAAACTAGCAGTTGCCCCTTAATTTCATGAAGCTGTGACTCTGCCCTCTAAAGCCTTGGTAAAGATGACTAATAGAAATACTTGGCACATGTTGGTTACCTAAGGGAATAATAGAACTATTTGCAGTAGTCGTTTGGCAAAAGGACATAAACATATGGCTTTGGTTTATATTCAGCTCTGCCAGTTGTGCAAAGTTGCATGGATGAAGTATACAACAGCAGTGACAATTCAGAAATCAGAAGTGAGAATCAAAATAAATCATCCTCATTACAAAGCTATTCAAGCTTGCCTCTGATCTAAGGCTTATTTTGTTGCTGCATATTTTCAAGTAGTGAATTCAATTTTAAAAAATCTACTTCTCAAAAACGTGTACACCATTCAATCTCACTATAAAATCCCAAATTGTTGATGAATTATACGTATTATAAACACACTTTAAAGTTTGCATTCAGTAGATGTACATATTTTGATTCCTGAGAAATTCATAGAACTGAACCAATTATTTCCATGTCATTCAACTTTTTCCCTGAGAAATCAAGCACAGCATTGAGCAAACTAAAACAAAATTTTCAAAATAAAATGGAGACAACTCTTTGGTTAAAAATAATCAAAATCACTAAACAGGGCATATTTTTAGTGATAGTCTTTAAGAACATATTTCTAAATATTTTTCCTTTCTGGTCATCAACATATAATTAAAAAAAAAAAAAAAAAAAGAAAAACAAAAAGAAGAGGAAGAAACTTTAATCACATTACAAGCAATGTTCCTAAAATTTTGTATTTGGATTCTGGATTATTTTTACCACCAGCAATGAAAACATATAACTTTGTCTAGAAGTTGTTTTACATGTTCTTGGCATTTCTTTCTCTCGCCATACTTCTCACCGTCAGCATGAGATTACTGCTTCATATTAAAAATGTACAGTAAGAAGGATTCAGTCTACACACATGCAGACAAATAGTGCCTTACTCTGCTGGACAGGCTATAGGAAATTTTGCTTTTAGATTTATTAAAAAAAAATTTCTCTATGACTGTGTTCTCTTTTTATGTGGTAGAACCTTAAATGAGTTATTGAAAAGAAATATCAAATTCTGAGTATCAAAACCACTGAAAAGCTTGCTCTGAGGGTATTATTTGCTGTAGGGAGAAGTACAGGGAGTGTTGCATCACCTTGGGGCACAGTATAGCACAGTCTTGTTCATTGTCCTTAGCGGAATCCGACTTCAACTTTGAAGCTTGTGGCTTGTGTTGGAGACTTGAGAATGGATTTGCGTGCTTTAAAAACCATCGGGTTTTTTTCTTCTGACTGAGTTCACTAGGCTTGTGATAGATAACTGTTGTCGCAATACTAATTTAAGTAATTCACAAACTAAAAATAATAGAGAAAAGTTATTCTTTTTCCGGACCTTTCAAAATCAGGTCAAGTTTGTCCTAGTGAAATGGTTCCCCAAATTTCATTTTGAAAATCAGATGGAACTTTTAGCCAGAAAATCACAGTGCAATGTTAAAGATTATACTCTTTAGATAAACTGGCAATTTCTTTTTCTCCAGCTAGTTATGCAAAAAGAAACAGACTGACACTCCAGCAGTGTGAAACTCACTCCAGGAATGTCATGCTTGTATGAAGATTACAAAGGAAATTACAAACTGCATAGCCCTTACATGAGCTCTTTCCAGGAGATGCATTTCACTTTTACCCATGTCAGCAGCACTGGCTTCCCTAAGTCATAGTTTATTTCACAATAATGTACTGCAAACTATCCTACCCAGATAGTAGTGTCAATTTTGTTTCTGAAATTCAAATTTAAAAATGTGCAACTAAACTGAAATAGTTTTTATTATTATTGTCATTATTATAATTTATTGCACATGCCCTATTTTCAGCTGTTAGTCATATTCTTGGATCCTATTATAACATCAGTACATGCACATGTGCACTGACAGACTCCAGGCACACAAAAAATCAAACTCAGAGCCAAATCCTGATTCTCTCACTCAGGGAAGTATTTCCAGGTGCTGCTCTTGAGTCTGTTAACTGCAGTGGGATGGTAAAAACAAAAGAAGTACCATTTTGTTCTTGCAGCCAGGAACTCTGAAATAGTTTGCTCAAAAAGTATGATTGCTGCTATTCCACGAGTAAATTAATATGGAGAAACATGAATACCTCTTAGCAGTTAAATAGCAAATTATTACAGTTTCAGCCAAGCAGAATCTGGGGTATTGTCAGTGACTCCAGTCAGTTTTCTGTGATCAAGTTGTTGACTTACACTTAAATCTCAATCAACATCGAAGGAAAAGTGGAGGAAGTGTCAGAAAGAAATTCACAAAGTCAGACAGAGGGCATTCATAAATGTAGGGGGATTTCTTGGAACAGGTTTTCAGAAAATAATTCAACATCAATATCTTCAGCAAATTTTCAGATCACAGAAATGAAGTATAACTGAAGCAGGAAGTATTTATTTCTTAGCCTACTTGCTTAATGATTTGGGACTGCAGAGCTGCTGTGCCTCTGTCCTTGTGTTTCTGACTGTGTATTTCCCACTAATTCCTTTAGAGTCCATTAGCTAGCTTCAACTAATTTTGAAAAGAAAATGTCTAGATGAGTTTAAAATCCATAAAATCAGAGAATCTAGCTATAAAACACAAAGATTAAGTGGACTTAGTTCCACTATTCACTTGCCATTATTTTTGTAAAGCTTGCCCTTAAAAATTATGGGACTATAACCCCCAATAAAATTTTCCTGGCAAATATTTTATTGTCCCCATGGTCCTGATGCCTAAAAAAATTAGCAGTGAGATATTGTGTGAGGATTTTGTGCAGACATGACCATTCTATTTATCCCTTATGGATTCTTGACTCAAGACAACATATGAAGTGGGAGGGAGGGTGACCATCCCCCAGCTTTGACAACAAGAAGCACCTTCCAGAATCCATCCAACCTTTACAGTCACAACAGTAATAATATGTTCTCAAATAAACACCTTCGTAACAATTACCTCGAAAAATTTTGGCTAGCATTTCTCAGAATTTAATCCTTTTCTTGTTCCATGGGTGATTTGAAAGTTTGAATTCTTCTTGCTGACCATCCTTTGCTATAATTTCATGTAAAATTATCACTATGTAGATGAAAACCATAAGTGAGACACTTCGTTCACTCTGTATCAGTATCAGGCAGTCTCTGAAAGAATCAAACTCCAAAGACAGTATATTTAAATTTTGATCAAGAGAGGTTTTTTTACTGACACAGTTAAGAGATTTCAGTTTTATTCAGTTGTTTTTGTATTTCAAGTTAATGCAAAGGACTATTTTGTAAGTTAAGGTGTCTTTTATGCAACACAGACATGATGATTATTTTGACATATGTATGCACTAGACTAAACTGTCCTATAAATTTTAGGTTTGAGTTGATAAAAAGATATCTCATAGTTTGAAACTTGTACAAGGGAAGAAAATCAATTGAAAAATCACCTGCATTGATTTTATCATTGGTTTTCACTCTTTGTACAGTTTTTAAATATTCATCACCATGCAACCTGCTGTTCAGACCAAAGTAACTGCCGTTCAGTAGAAGCAGTGGGCACTTTTTGTTTCATAATTAAAAGAGCGGCACTGTGATTGGTGTGGTATTTATTATGAAATGATGACAAAGGAGTACCAGTGGTTTTAATAGTTTTAGCTTACAGGAGCTGTTGTTAATTTTGTCTGTAGAGTTGCAGGTGAAATAATGCACAGTGGATAAATAGTCTATATTGGTTTAACTGAACATAATATATAGTGTGTTCTGGAGTTGTTTGTCTCAATAGACTATAGTAATCAAAAGTAATGAACCTATTATGTGCAGGACCTTGGAGAGCATAGAATGGCAGTAAAAGTGTGGCACATAAAAGGTTTATTAAAGGAAATTAAAGTCCATCATTGCCACACCTGCTCCCCTATTATAAGTCTATGGCAGGTCCGTGCCTTCAATCACAACTCAGCATCAGAGAACAGAGCCATGTTTCCCATTACCATTGCAGTCACATTGCAAAAACTCGTTCTCCAGCTTTTAAGGATAGTAACAAGTAAAGGCTGCCATCAGCCCCTCTACATAAACAGAAGCACCTCATGTTTTTCCCTGTTAATAATCAATATCAGATGTAAATTTAAACAGAGAAAAGGTATCATTGTCTGGCTTTGATGTGAATTTCCATCAATTTATATATTCATTTCAGACATCACTAACCTGTGTTCTAGAATTACACTTCTTCAAGTCCATGAATACCCTTTTCAAATGTTTGTGTTCTCTCCTGCAAATAGGTATTTTGATTCCAATAACTGCTTATAATGTTCAAACATATATTAGAACAAAGAAACCCCAGGAAATTAGAGAAATGCTTTTTTATTCCCCAGAAAGGATGACTTTACTCTTTTTATTTCTCAGGTCAATTTTGTCATATTCTGCAATGTTCTTTCAGATAAGACCTTCAAAACATCTCAGTAATCTGAGTCATATAGAGCTAAAAATAAAGCATACTCAGATTTTCAAACTCTATAAATGGAAAAGGGCACAAACAGGACTTCTTGCATGTTTCCTCAATTCAGTGCAGTTCAGCTGATCCTCAGAAAGGAAAAGTAAAATAATAGACAGGATCTTCTGTTGACATCAGTATTTATCTTGTGACATTTTTCAGAAAGAGATGCTGGGCAACTTCTGGTTTCCACATCTACCTGTCACCCAATACAGTTTTATAAATCAGACACTGGTGCCTGCAAACTAATCTGCAGAAACCCATGGAATTGCTTTGTCTACAGTATATTTGATCATCATCATTTTACAAACAGGGAAACTGAGATTCAAGTCAAAGACAGATAGCAAGATTCCCTCAGAGACTGAAGAAAAATTCCGTAGTTCCCAATATTTTGCCACGACAAAAATTCCTGGTGAGAGAAACTTCCTCACATAAAAATTAAGTGTTAGTTTTAGAAAGGAGTTTTCCTCCCTGGGCATGGTCAAAATTGCACCGTTGTAAAATCTGCTGTATGTCACTGCAGTTCTCCACACCAGAACATGAAATCTTAATCCCTCTGAATTTCAGGGGTTTGCAATAAAATCCATGGATTGAAAGCCTGCCCCTACAATTATGTGTCTGGGCCATATCCAAGACCAGAAGGTGTATATTTCCAGTTCGGGTTTAGATGTAGCCAAAAGTGTAGTGAGAACAGATGATCTTGAAAGGACTCTCTTATTTCAGTTAGAAAACTTATGACAACATCTGACTTCTGGGGGGATTCTGGGCTTTTTGATTGTCTGGGTTTGGTTTATTTTAATGCAAAATACAAATCTGGACACTACATTCTCTCAGAAAACCTCCCATAAATACGTAACTCACTATCTCTTTTAAGCAAAAATTCTTAAACAAGTAGTCGATTAAGTGGTGAAGAATTTCAAAGCTGTTTAAGTGTAGTTATGCATTGTCAAGCAAGAAAGTTTCATGTTTTAAGGATGAAGTTGTCAGAAATGCAGGTTCCAGCATAGCTATAGAGTTATGCCTCAGTTACAATAAAAATGTAGAGTTCCTGTAGGCACGGCAGCTTTCTGGGACCTTTTGTTTCAGGAGGTGGATGCTGAAAGCAGCACTTGTGCAGCATTACTCTTTCTAACCTTATGCCTTCAGCTAACACCTGTAGACCTCATCATTAAACCTCACAGAGTCACTCATAACCATCACTTTATTAAACAAATCTGTATCATTAAAGGTATCTCCTAGGTATTTACTAGATATTCACAGATGGCTTTTTATCTCTTTGACAAGATTAATAAGGCATGATTATTCTTTTTTTTATATTACTGTCTAGCCTTTGGAAATGTGAAAAAAAATCATTGGAGTAATTTTTTTTTTTTTCAATGGCAAAAGGTATGAATTAAAGACCTTATGTTAATATTACAGATGGATGCAGATGGAGAAAATAAAAAGCTGCGCACACGCTCCAAAGGAACCAAGGGTGAGTTAGCAAGCACACTCCACGACCCAGTGCCCAGAACACCATGAAATATCATAGTTCCTGTGCAGTCCTTAATGTGCAGTGAGAGACTCTGGAGCTTCCTTAGGGTTGCTTTTTTAATCAAGGCAGGACACAGACTGCTGGCATTAAGAGGCACGATGTTATTAGCTATGGTATAAAGAAAAGCCAAAAAAATCTACTGATGCTATTTTCTTTATTTTTCAAAGAAAATAAGGGCTATGCTTTTTATTATGCCAAAAACCCCAAAACCAACCAAACAAAAAACCAAAAAACCAAAAAAACCCCAAAATGATTTTCCACAGAGTTGACAACATTGAATGGATGCTTTAAAATTAGTATATCAAAACTTTGCCTCAGCCACCTGAATGCTTTTCTGTCTACTGCCATTAATTATCTATATAATAGTTGTGTAAATGGTCCAGAAGTAAATTTTCTT
Source organism: Drymodes brunneopygia (assembly GCA_013400955.1). NCBI lineage: Eukaryota > Metazoa > Chordata > Aves > Passeriformes > Petroicidae > Drymodes > Drymodes brunneopygia. The sequence continues at coordinate 223,521 of VZTZ01006647.1, read as the reverse complement.
TAGTCAAAAGCTGCAGGTGTGTGTGGCAGAAGAGAACCTTGTGGGTTTTTTTGAAGTATTGGTGCTCATGTTTCATTTGCAAAGTTATGACATAGTTGTATCTCCCAGATATTACTCTCTTTTTGTAAGGAACAGATGGAAATGCAGTACTGAGAGATAAACAGGCCCTTAATGGTCTCAACATCTGGAAAACATGATTGACTAGCAGTACAGCCCTTCCAGGAAAATAACTTTTTATTTTAATTCATAACACTTTTTGTGACTCTTGATAACAAGTGAAAAATGGATATACTTAAAAATAAATGTCAAAGTTTTGCCTACCCTGTAAAAATTTTTGCTTATGACTATTGTCAGAGGCATAAAGCACCCATCCTTCACTCTGATTTTAATGAGAACTCTGCACTCCCAGGATTGTGCAAAACATACTACTTCTATTCGTTGCCACAACTCAATAGTTTGGATTGTTAATATTGTGCCTTCAGGTTCAAGTTCTGGTCAGAATGAAAAATTAGAGTGGTTTGGCATTACTTCTGTGTTTTCAAATGATCAAAGAGGCCAAAAGTGCTAGGCTTCACTTAAAGAAAGACAGAGGAAGAGCACTGAAGTATCACAGACTGACTGCAGGCAAGGGGATAAATACAGACCAACTCTTCTAAAAATCATAATCATTGTCATAGCAAAACTTTGATGCAACCCTAAGTGATGATCTCTGAAATTAACATAAAATTCGTATGTATTTCAAAAATAACAAACAGAGAACTTGGAAAGTCTCTGAATAGGGAAGTTATCACACTGCAGCATTAGGGCATGTCTTCTCCATTGGTCAGGACTGTGAGTTAAAACAGTTTGGCTGGCACAGCAAACTTTAGTTGTAGTTAATAGGGGTTTCAAACCCTTTCACTCAAAAGGCTAATGACACAGTTTTTAAGCTTATGGATTTTTTTATCCATGTTTTTATACACATACACACACTCATAGCAATTAATATATCAAGAACCTTTTCCCAGAAGTGGAAACAGCAAAAGTTGCCTCTGCAATATGAATAATCCTTGGAGACACCTGTTGGCCTCATCAATATGCTGTGTGGGCAGGAATTTGTAAACACCTGCCTTTGCAATTCCCAAACTGATTTTTAATTCTGAAAAATAAGAGATTTTGCATTCTATTTTCAGTAAAAACAAGGGTCTTTGCTTTTAATTTTATTTTTTTATTTTTCTTATTATTCCACTGAACATCATACTCCAGGTTTCATGCATCCCAAAATGACTATCAGAATTACACATTCATTTAACATTTGTCACTAGTAGCTACAATCCTGTGCTTAGCATGAAATAACCACCTGTGTTTTGATAGCCACTCCTCTGTCATTACAGATAGGCAGGTGCAAGGTTGCAGAAAGCACAGGTCTGGAAGTGTAAACTAATTAATTCTTTCCTGCTTTTATTGACAGTTCAAGTGGACTCTATAGCTCAAGAGCTCAGGTAAGAGCTTGCATTGTTTATTTTTTCAGTTTTATTTTCTTATTATATTGACAAATTTAGATCACTGCTACTACTTTAAAATAAAGAATCAAGCAAATGTATTTTGTAAAGCTTTAGCACAGATCTGAAAAAGGATAATTTATGCAGATTCACTTTTTAGATATACAAAAACTAAAGGAAAATGTAAGCAATAATTATTCAAGCATAATCAAAAGTAACATGAAGTGGGCAGGATCCTGGTATGTTGCCTTTATCTTCAGCCTGTGTCAGGGCACACAACAAAATAATTTCTGGTAAATCTTCAGATTATCAATCTTCTTTTTCCTGTGATATGTATTACAGTATTTCAATTTTTGAACATTATAAGAGATATTAATATATTTTACTGGATGGCTTTTATAAAACAGATCTGTATACTTCTGTAAATTCTAAATGCACTAATGGCTCATTCTTCCTTAAGTATTTGTTGAGGTTTCATAATTTATGGAAGTAGCAGAGAGTATTTCTTAAACTTGCACAAAGAATGTCAGTCCATTCAAAACCACAAACTACACGAGGATATTTCAGACTGCAAATATTGTAGTAAAATTTCAACATAACTACTTTAGTCTACCTATGTGTGCACCAAATCCTAATAACTGATCCAAAAGCTTTGATTAAACTCTGGAAAGTCTAGCAGATTATTCTGTACCAAATCTTCAAGAAAGAAAATATTCAGAGGTAGCTGCAAATTCCAAGAGTTATTAATCAGAATTATGATTCACTACAGCTTCAGTGAAAATTCTGAAAATATTTTTGCAGAAAGATCTTCAGAGCTTTTGTAAGTTAACTTATTTTCCCTACACTGACTTTCATCACATTTTACTGAGCTGCTTGCTTAATCACAGCAGGCATCCAAAATATGTGTTTGTGGGTTCATCCATCTAGGGAACAGAAACATCATTGAGTGATTTCTTTGATCAACCAAAAGGCCCAATCTCTTAAAACAGGACATGAAATATTTACAGGAAGTTATTTGCAGTGAAGACATACAATATTTTAAGGTTTTGTTTTACAATAAAACTGAGGAAATTATAAGCTTCTTATAGCTACTCCATGAACAGAAGTGTAAGCTAACTTTTTGGATAAATTATTCATGGTGAGTCACTCATTCAGTTCTACTGTGAATCTCATTTTTTTGTATGGCTTCAGTTTCCTGAGATTTAGTGCTTCTACTTTTTTCCTCTGTGCATCGCTAATTTATACACCAGAAGGATGCATTAATCCGAAGAGGCAGCCATCCAAAAATGGGGATGGTCCATGTGTTCCTAAGAGAAAAATGTTTGAAAAACAGAGGATGTGCAACATCAGGGAAGCAGTGATTTATGTATTATCAATTGCTATAGTTTTTCCCAAGCAACTTTATTTTTCCCTGAGAAAAATAAGTGCTGTGCTAGGAACTACTGTCTAGGAACTACTGTGTAGCAGATCATTCTGTCAGAGACGTGGACTACCTCCATAAAGAAACATACATTGGTTTAAAATAGTGAGCTAAACAGCACAGAGAAGCATTATTCAGTCCTTAACTTGGTATTTATAATTTCTGCTGCACCAAATTCCATATTGGGTATCTCCACAGTCAAGTGACTTTAGTGGCATACAAGTCACGTGATCAACTTTTATGAATCTACTTGTCTATGAAAAAGTATTGGGAGAGAGACAGTAATTGTTTTTTGGAAATGCAACTGCCAGACTGCATCCCTGTTAGTCATACCCATATTATTGTGGGAAAACTATTGAACATTCCTCAAGAATTAAAGACTGAAATAGTCTGTTGTGTTCCCTGGATACAGATATTGGAACCACTGTCTTTTCTGACCAAGGTTCTAAATGCTGTGTTGGCTGAGAAATTTAAATCCATGCTTAATTAATTTCCCCTTTTCCCCTGGCTTATCCTATCTGACAAAGCACTTTTGCACTCCTTATTGAGTTTCTGTTACTAAGTGCCTTGGGATACTTCTACATGAAAGACACTACATAAGCTTACATGCTCATTTTGTATTATTATTAATTTCATAACATTGATTGGTTCTAGAGCATTTGTTAGCCTTTTCTTATTCTGTAACTCATGTTTCACAAAGGTAGAGAATAAAATACATGAAAAGCAAAAGAAAGAGTTTCAATCACCAATTAGATTCAATAAAGCATTAAAATTTCTCTCTTCTAAATTTCAGGCATTGAAATCTTGCTTAATAGAATTCAATGCCAAAAAAACTCTTGATTTCACGAAAGCCAAGATTTCACTAAGAAAACTAGCTAATGTTGTTGTTACCATCCATAGTCTCCTGAAAAATAAGACCACCTTTCTGTATAAAAAGTATATTTTAGGAAAAATATTAAGGGACAAGCTGGGTTTTAGATTTTTTTTNTTTTTTTTTTTTTTTGCTTAATAAAATAATTTAAAATTCTCTAGCACTGCACTGACTTTTCAGAGGACAGACTTTTCTTCCAGGTATACACAACGATTTATGTGTTACTATAACTATATGCCCTAAGGAATCCCAACTTTCAGTATAATATAAATAATTTTCTTTATACATTAACACACTTAACATTTCTGTGTTATCAGTTCAAATTTATTTGGGTTATTTTAACAATATGTACGTGCTGCAGTGTTGAAGCATACTATGCTAAACTAAATAAGTCTTTCAAAACAGAACTGTTTCTCCTTGAAACCTTGATTACTTCTTTATGAAGAACGTGGTTTAATTGTTTATTTAGGAATGCAGTTCTGTGGTGTTTTCATTGGTAGCTGAACTACCTTAAGAAAAGATGAATCTTTATATCACAAAGATAAACATAGCAAACCACAATGTGTGGTAGAAGCCAGTGCTGAAGCCAGGAGATCTCTGTCCCATATATTCAAGTTTGAATCTGACACCTTTTGAGCATAGAAGCTCTGTTGTATCCATCTTCTGTAAGAAGCAGAATGAAGAGGTCTTCTCGTAGACAATTTTGTCATGGACCACTGAAAGGACCAGGACCTTCAGCTGTGTTCAGGATTAGAATGGAAACCAAAGGAAAGTGAGGAATATTGGAGTGATGTATTCTCATTACTGTGTTTTATTTAACAGATGGGATACAGTACAATGAACCATCTGTAGGTTATGGAGTGGCATCTGGGTCAGACCAAGGAAGAGTAAATTGGATTGATCCAAGTACAGGATTGCAAAAGCATAGATCAGTTTGGCTAAACCCATATCTGAATAGAAAGAGTACCTTTTCTGAGTTAGATACAGGTGATAACAAGTGTTTTGGGCTTTTGTTGCTGATGATTAATGTAGAGTCCACAAGGTGTTTCAAATCATAGAGAACAGCATTGCTGTTTGGTGGGAATAGTTGCACTTCCCCTTACTTTCTTCATCGCTTTGCATCACTTCTTCAAAAGTAAGGAAAATTACTTTTTTTATCTGAAACTCTTCTTCCAGGTGTTGTGAGACATTTTAGATCTTCAGAGAAGTTGAACTGTCCAGTGTGAATGGACAGTCGTGAGTGTCTTGAATACTTAAGGAGAGAGAGGACTAACAAAGAAGAGCTGTCTGGATGTCTCCTTGTTAGAAGTAGTAACTGGAAAATTCACCCTTTTGCTGCTGTTCTATTGTTTAGGAGGGTGAGAAACCAGCAAAGCAACCCTGCAAGCAATGGAACTGAAGTATTTCAGAAAGTCTGAGTTACTAAAATGTAATGTTTTAAAAGGTACATTAATATACTATTGTATACAAGCATATGACAACATGTTAAAAAGTATTTAACCAACTGAAGTAGTTATTCCTTATTCTACATTGCTGAATATTTTGTTGGTTTCCTTTAAGGACTAATTAATTGCATGTATGTAATTATAAATGAACTCTGTTTCAGACAGTATTAGAATGAAGGTAGAGAGTTTGGTAGATAGAAGGTAATTTGGCCACTAAGGGAAAGTTCATGGCATGAAAGAAAAGGCCTGTGCATGCCTAGCTGTGTTTAGAAAGGAATGATTGGAAACTCTTTTTCTGAACTTCATAAAGTAAGCAGATTTTGGGAAGTATTTGTATGAAAAGAGAGCAGTAGTATGGCAGATGACTGGAGAAGGAGGTGAAAGTGATACTTAGGTGATGGAAGAAGTGAGCACATGAAGCAAAATCACACAAAAAGACTTCAAGGTGTTCCTCAGTAAGAATTGAGATTATGGTTGATTTGTGTAGCTATCACCTTCACAGCAGTGTTATCCCATAGCACTGCTTAGAAATGAGACAGAGACTGAGAAATCTCTTCCTAGCCTGCATCTGGAAAAACTGTCAGGTTTGTCCTTTGGGCTTGGCTTCTGTTTCCACAGGAGTTGGTCAGAGACTGATTTTGTGGAAACTGCTGTGGAAAAGCACATTTGACATAATCCTGAATAAGCACATTTGGAACAGAAACTGAGGTGGACTCTTGCATTTCCTGGTGTCTCATCTGTCTCCCACTAGCAGAGAGTGTGGGATCCTTGCAGTCCTTAATGCACTTTGCTGAAACAAATTGTATCTCTGAATTCAAACAGACTCAGTAGTAAATGTTAAATGAAGATGGTCAATAGTCACAGCTGCTGCCAGACATGTCTGAGCTTCACAGAAAGTCTTTTGTTGCAATTGAAGATTGGATGTTGACAGCATACACTTCCAGCTCTCCTCCCCAGTGCTCCCCGTGATGTAACTGGCTGGGGCAGAGCTGCACTACCTTGGTATTTAAATATTTCTCCATGACATACTGGATTAAGCATTTCACCTTAGTCAAAGACCTGCATCATGCTGTTCCTATTGATAACTGATCTTCAATTAAACAATGGGCATTAATCTTAAGAGTACCTATTCCCAAGATCTGTTAACAGAATGAGTTAGAGTGTCTGCTGCTTGCTCTTTAGCTTGGAAAAGGAGCTTCCTCCCTGCCCCAGCCATTGTAGAAATTGAAATGGTTATGGGGTGCTGAAAATATTAACCTCTGTCCCTTGCTCCATGATTTCTTGTACAAGCAAGCCTGTCATATTATTATGAATCATACTTTCTTAAATTCCCACTAAATCTTGTTCATTTACTATTCTTTTCTGACAACATTGTTAGGTTCTTAAGGAACTTTATCTGGTGTGCTAGACCTTACTCTCCTCAAAGAATCTGTTGAAATCTATGTTTTACAGTAAGGAAAAATGGTTTTGTAGTTGGTGTTTGATAGAAAACACTGAAGAGTCAAACATGAACACTGAACAATCACTATGTGGTGCCATTTACTGCAAGGCAAAGGTAGGTATATAGTCTCAGTATATTGTCATAATGACAAAGCATAGTCCTAGAACTCACCTATCCTTATTAATATATCCTGTATGTCAATACATCATAACTAAAAAAACCGAGCATTAATAAAAATTGTAATGGCAATCAAGTTTATAGTCTGTCATGTCTAAGTTCCTCCCTTGTTTCCTCCTTCATCTCCCAGTCCCCCTCTAATTAGCCATCAAATTGTGAAATCTACAGGGCTGTCATCCCTCGTCTCCCTTCACGCTGCCTCTCCATCTCATTTCTTTTTCTCCTTTCCTTTTCCTAGAGTTTGGATGAGTTGATGGACCACAGGCTTTTTGAATTTTTATAGTCCCATGTGTTTCCATAGTTCAGAACCAAGTTGTTCTTCCAGTAGTGTTAAACCACTCACCAAGACAACAGTTAACAACAAACACAGAGAGAAAGTCAAAATTTAAACATTTTCACTTCAAGTTTTCTTCTTTCAACATTTATGTGAGCAGCTTATATAAAATGTTTGAAACTTGTGTATGGAGAAGACTAGATAATTTTTTTCACTCTTATTAAAATGTCACTCTTAGAATGTAAGGTAATAGGATAACAAGAACCTCCATTCTGTTCAATAAATGATAACACAGTTCTGGGTGGCTTAACATTTTGCAGGTAACCTGAAGGTTTACAGTTTTTTTACTTAAATATTCAGTGAACTGTTCTGAATAAACACGAAGATGGTTGACATAAGAACTGTATCTCATAATTATTTTGAGATAACTGTGGTTGGAGCTGTTAATTATGATTAATAATTTGCTTAATTCCTGTACATGTTCAGACCTTTTGATCTACGTACTGTGACCCCTACCTTTTCTTCCTGGATTTATTTGGAACTTTTAGAGACTGTGTTTCATGTTCAGATTTCTATTTTAGCTTGCTTTAGTTGATACTTTATGCGCATTTGCTTTAGAGGTGACTTTTATAGCTCTGTTTAGCAACAACTGCATTAGATATATTTCTAGCATATTATAGGCATCTTTTGATGTCTGCTATGTTCATTTCTAGCCAAAACCCACAGTCTCAGTGTCTCTTTTCTCTTCATTATTAAATTTGATTGTGATTTCACAATTTTTTTACTTTAAGCCTCCATTTAATATAAAAAAGGGTAATTAGAATTTAGTTTCAATTTATGTTTGTCTGTAAGAGGTTTTTTTATAATATATGTCAAATTCACATCACTTTATCGTGGCTGCTAGATTGAGATAGTTATTTGCAGCTTTTTTCTATCTGAGAGCTAGTTGTATCTTAGAATATTCCCTGCCTTGGACTAAAATTTTTATACTATTCAATATATTACATGAGCCGTTGTCCTCCCCATCACACCTTCTGTGCTTATCAGCACATAGTAAATGTTATCCTCCCAAACCTACACAGAAATTTAGGGTTGCATTTGCCTTCATCCCTTCTGCTGCATGACAGAATGCATCAGAACATTACAGCCCCAAATGCTCTTTTCCTCTCATGGCAGATCTTTTCCCTGTAGATGACTGCAAGCCATACAGAGATGGAAATGCCAACACGTAACTTCTGCCTCATATATATCAATCACGAGTTAAATATTATGGCTAGCTGAATTGCTGCCTCTGACTGATGTCAAGGGTTGGTTCAGCCAAGCAAAAGTGAGCAGAAACAGACTGTGTGCAGCCTGGAAATAGCAAGGAAAGGGAAAGAATGCAGCCATGGGACCTCCTGCTACGTTAAAGGGAGGTACTGGCTCCTGACAATGACTTGCTTACAGTCCCATTCTCTGTTGGCAAAATAAAAACAACCCACAAAGCTGATCTTCTTTATGTCTTCTTTAACCAGACTGTAGTTACCAATATGTTTTTTATTTAAGCATTTACTGGTGCTAGCAGGCTGACCACTCATGTGCAAGGCTTTCTGGATGCAAAGGTTGTGTGGATGATCTGTAGATTTGCCTAGAAACTTAATCCATTCTAAGCCAAATTCTTGGCCTGGGTCCCACTGGAATTTATTGACCTACTGAACCTGGACAGATTGAGTGAGTAAATGAAAAAGAGGCTAGGGAGGCTGGATTTGGCCCAGATCTTGGGCATTCATTCATATTATTGAGTTTAAGAACTTCTTGAACTCCATAGAATAAAAAATAAATTTTCTCTAAATTGGTCACTACTAAAAATAACTTACCTGTTAGTAAAGGGTCCAACCATACAACTTTAACTATGTTAAGTTCTTGATTTATGGAATGACACTCTGAAGAAGTCATCCATTTCCTTGACATAGTATTTCAAATTGAGGGTTTATATGTAATATTTTTTCATATGATTTGAATATCCTTATGATCCTACAAGCTGCTTAACTGAAAACAAGAAAATCAGAGAAGTTAAATCTCTGTTGTCTTCCTCTGAGTTGCCTTTTCTTTGTGGAAAATCCCGACAAAACAATAAAATAGAGTTTAATAAAAAAACAAAAACATATTTAAAAAGAAAAAAAAAAAAGGCACTTCATAAACCTCTCTCAGCCTGAAATTTTTGTCCTGAGAGGCATGAGCTTGAGGCATGGGTAAATTTCACCACAGCTGGATGTCTTTTTCCTATCTTGTTGCTGACTTATCATTGCTCCACTCTTTTTACGTGCTTCTTTGCATTTGCTCAAACATTTCACAGTCCAGTTGTTCTTTTTGGTCAGGTGGCCTGTAACATTCAGTTTACTGCCTGAAACATCTCCAAGCTCAGAGCATAATGACTCAACACCATTACCCATTTCTCCTCAGTCTCTTCTTATAGGGTCTAATAAATCCTCTTTTACCAACAAGGCTATGACAGTTCCTTTGCTTTTCTTAAATGTATTTTTAAAATAAAATACATATTTTAATATCTTGCTCCAGCTAGATTTCAGTTATGATACCATATTTTCTCCACATTATTATCTGTTCAGTTCTGCTTCTTTTTTTTTCAGCTAAACCTTCCATTTGTGTGTATAGAAGACATTTTATACCCCCAAGTTACTGATCTTGTTTTTCTCTGTATTAGTGTTCATAGATATAAATTTCCCTTTTATTTTTTTTCCCATCTACATCTCATGTCCATTCCTTTCATCGTGGTCCAGCCGTGGACTGAATTTCTCACAACTCTGGCATTTTAGAAAAAAGAGCATGGCAATAAAGTTCTGTAGTTGTAGAAGGTTCTTTAACCCTGGAATGGTTGTTGCAGGGCGCAGGAACAGCCTCTGTCCCTTTCACACACACAACTTGTAAGCCAAGTGAGTGAGTTATTAAGGGACATGAAATTTTTTGTGTTGTGTGCGCTGTTTAAAAATGAGAATCAGTCAGAATTTCTTTAATTACCATTGGAATAAGTCCTTCAAGTTCTAAGCTTCATTGCAACCGATTCTCTCTGTCCAAATGAAGAGCAATTTCTTTCAACATATTTTATTGGTTTATATTCTTACCATTTTAATTTTAGCTTTAAAACGCTGATGGAAGAAAATTGTTTTTACCTGATGAATTCCTTCACAAATGCATTTTTGAGGAATTTCCAGCTGGAATACTTTTCCAGATTTTTTTCATCTCCTAGTTTGAATCAATAAAATACAATACACTCAGTCATGGAGTCCAAATGTTATAAATTATCCAAAATAATCCTGTAGCTCGGTTAATTCTATCAAATAGAAGAAACCATTAATGGCAATAACTCTGGCTGCAGATGAGCAATTAGGGCAAATGCATGTTTAACTTCTTGTCAGTGATGAGAGCTCAGTGGTCCTTTCCAGGACTAGCCTTCAAAATTTCATCTGTAAAATCTCATATCACACTTAACAAATGTCCTTCTTTAATATTTTCATACAAAGCCATAAGTTTTTATTTGCATAATGTTTGGATATTTTTAAAAATGTGAAAATGTATTTAAAATAACTAGAAAGAAAACTCTTGTTTTCTGATTTAACCTGGTCTTAGGCTGCTAATGAATTTTAGCCCAACCCTTGATGACAATTTTCTCAGCTGCCATTCAGTCTTACTCCTTAAAGTTCTTCAGGTAGCTGGTGTGTTGCTACCTATAACTTGCAAATCAAACAGTTGTTTCTGGACATGTGCAATTTTCCATCACCTGACAATTCACAAATCTTACTTTTACTTATTTTAAGTAGGTAGAATGTGATTTCTTTTATTCTTTGCTCCATCATATTCCATTTTATAAATTCATGGACATACAAAACCTCTGTAAGCATAATTTAATATCGCGTTGAGTAGAAAGATGATTGGAATTGGAAAATTCATTGCAGGATGGAACATCAGAATACGGTGCTGTAGAAATCCCAACATAATGAATTAACATGTTTATTAATCCATACAGCAGATAAAAGAGGAGGTATTGAAAAACAAATCCTTCAGAGACTGAGAGTTGAAGGGTACACAAATGGCTTTAAGTCATTACAACCTTTTCTTAACTGGCTTTCTAACTAATGAAAAGCGTCTCATCAAGTATCTTTCATAAAAAATATAAAAGGGATGGGTTAAGAAATTGTTCCTTATTATATAAGTAATTTTCTTTATGTGCTTTGAGAGGATTTTATTTTGAATCTGGCAAATATATGGATTTTAGAGTGGAATAAAGTAAGCAGAATTATTGTTTAGCTATCATTTATTCCAAGTGTTTATAAGCTTTGTAAATTTTATATTTCAATATCCATGATCCAAAGTGATGCATTTTGCTTTCTTTCTTTTAGAAAACATTCAAATATATTTATATATTTATATATTTATATGTATATAAATAATCTGTGACTAATCTATGTGTCTTAAAGTCACTTCTATCTAGTTTTCTGAATCTAGGATTTGATTTCGCGACTTCTTGCATATCCAGTAAGCAATTTCTTGGCATTGAAAACAGCACCCTAGGCCCTGACTCTGGAAAAATTCTTGCAGACCTGACTGGTGCTGTGGATTTTCAGACTTTCTGTGGAGACTTCAACTTCTTGAGACTGTTAATACCGTCTTTCTGTCTGTTGTCCTGTTTAGAGCAACCTGAGCTGACAACACTTTCACTAAGCTGCAAAATTTACATAGACTCTTCACAATGAGAGTTAGTTAAGAAAGTGGAACATAAATCTGTTTTAACCTGATGACAAACCATGGAGTCATAGTAACACTCCACCTTCCTTCCCAACCTCTGTTGTCTGTCTGAAGTTACTGTAATTAGCAACACCCATTTGGGTTTTCAATTGCAGTGATGAGACTACCAGCACTCTTTTCTGAACTCTGACTTGCCAGTTCCATTCATGAACCTCTGTCATTGATGGTTGATGTAAATTATGTCAGTAATGTAATTTGAATTGACATGTGATCCATCCTAGGAGCAGATCATCCCCTTTCTATATCCAGTGCTAGTAAATTCTTCTAATCATTATCAGTTTGAGGAACTCAAAATTTTTCTGTGATTTTAGGTAATCAGATATTTTCACAGCTATACCTAAACCCTAGGGAGCCCTTGTGCTAAAGAATTAGACAGAATCCAGTTCATCGGTGTTTTAGTGTGTGTTTTTACTGATATAAAAGATAGACTAAGATGGGGAGATGTTAAAAATTTATCTTCCTCTGAGGTACTTCTGATTCTTAAAATTCTTAGAAGAAAACCCAACCATGATAGACACTTGTATGTTACTACTTCATTTTTGAGTGGCAAGTGTCACTGAATTTTCAAATACCAACTCTTCCCTCCCATAAGGAAAATGTAGGATTTGACTACACTGTTTTAAGGCATCTGAACTGTTGGGGAAAAAAAAAACAACTAATCAAGGTCTAAAGCATCTGGCAATATCTTTAGCCACAATATGATTAAGGAGTAGTTAGACTAACCCTCTCTGTGTAAATATTGGTGCAAAATGAAATGGTTCTACAGAAGATAATGTCTCCTTTAATTGTAATTCAATAGTCAAGCAAACAGTCAAAACCCAGTTCATGTTATGAATTTAAAAGTATTTTCTCCACAACTAAAATGTTCCACTAAGTTTTCTTGCACAAACTCATATAAGTTATGGGATACTTACATAGCAGAAGGAAATAAATGCAAGGCATTTTTTTTCTCTCTTGAATCTAAGACATTTACATGTGATGTGGTGTGTTCTGGTCTCATTATGCTACATGGCATCCATTACAAGCATTATTAAACACCAGTTTTTAGGCCGAATGTACCCCTAGTTTTACCCACTATGGCAATTCTTTGCTCTGTTTTCATGCTTTTCCAATGTGCAGTCTACTGTGAATAAGAAAAAATCCTCAGAGGTCTGGAAGTCTTGCCAGCAGATTAACTACAACAAATCCTTACTGGCTACAAAGTGGTTAAAAGTTGGGTTGAAGGATTGACACACACATCACTTAGATGAAACAATTGTAAAAAAAAAAAAAATCAAGCATGGCCATTTTTAAAGAAAAGCTTTATGTGTTTGGGACTGCTTAAAACCTCTCTCTTTCTTTTGAGACATTGCTTTGTGGTGGGGATCCTGTGCCTGTATACTACCAGTGTCTGCAACACAGGATCTGAAAACAAATAAAGGAAAGAGAAAGACCTATTAAATTCCCCTGAAATATATCTAGGTATGAAATATCTATGAAAGATTTATCTCGGGGTTTTTTTCAGTATATGCAGCCAGGTCCTAAGTGTCTTAGATTTTAACCTCTTGACTAACACCATGATAATTAACCAAATAAGATTGTTTTTGGTAACTGAATCATTGACTAAAAATATATATAAAATAAAAACTTTGCTCATTCTAGATAATACAAACATGATTTGTTATCTATAAAATTTAAGCACAGTTAAACTGGGAAAAAAAACCCCAACTGTGTATTGGCTTTGGGCTCATAACAAAAAGAGCTTCTCCTGTTTTATGAGCCTCAGATTACCAAATAACCTTGACAGCTGAATCAGTGTTCCATGACAACAAGCAGGCCATTGATAAATAGCAACAAAACTATTAGACACTGAATTTAAGAGATGAGTAATAGAGAAGCTAAATTATAGGTTTACCACTTGACAAAGTACAGCTTGACAAATCTGTGATAACCTACATGTGTGTCTATGTATGCATGCTCACAAGGAAAAGAGAGAAATAGAAACTTTTAAAGACCAAGGTGAAATTGGCATGACATGAATGTTACAGAGGTATAAATACATTTTTATACATATAGTACTTATATATATATTTAGTACTTTTCATAGTACTAAAATTCTTGTTTTCCATTATCAAATCCTTAACAAATCATGTGTAAATACTTGAAAAAGCTGCCACTTGTGAATGTTTTTTCTGATTTTATTTGCTTTTTTCATTTTAAGCACTGTAAGGTAAGAAAGAGGAGGAATTTCTGATATGTGATAGAACTTTAAACTGGTTCCTACAAACTAATAGGTTCCAATTAAAGCTCAAAACCAGCAGTTTAAAGGGCCATCAGCAAAATCTTTTCCTGGAGAAGGGAGAGCAATTTGAAATTCCTAGGAAATAAGTGACAACTATGTTTGTCAACTTCCTGTAATTAGAATGGTTTCAGGAATGATTTTACTAAAAGTTGCATCGTATGTATTCACTTTTTTTTTTAAATGATGGGACCTATAGAGGAAATCTGGATGGGCAACTGCTCATGTACAGAAAAAGATAACAATAAGGACACGTTAATGGATTAGTTTTTCATAGAGGAGAAACTTTCTAACATGACCAATGTGTTCCCAGGAAGATGTGTGGGCCTCCTGTCCTGACATTGATGCAGAAACTTTTGACTGACTGTGCAAACTGTGGTGGTTTTGCCAGGAGGACTTCTTTTGCTCTCACTTCCCAGAGCAGATTTGCAGATGGCAGGTGGCAGCAGTGCTCCCACACTGGTCTTGACTGTGGTCTGCTGACGTCTGAGTTTGACTCTCTTTCCCAGTTGTGGTGAAAAACCAACGTGTTGAATAAGTGCTATGCCAGTCCACAATGTGGGACTTGCAATATTGTGTTGCTAGAAAAAGATTGTACTCAGTGAGCAAGAATACAGCAGTGAACAGGAGGGCATATTACATGATAAGATTGGATCTCCTGTTCCAAAAAATCTATTAACTATTCTGGTGTAAGAAACAGCTGTAGTTTTGTCAAAGGGGAATTAAACACTGGAAATTCATCATATCCTAAACACTTTCACAGTATCTGCGGGAGAGAGGGTAACTTGACAAATAAATCAGAAACATCAAAAGCAAACCTAGGGAAGGTTTTGGTTGATAAAAACAATTATGTATGAAGGGATTTCAAACTTTTGTCATTTATTCAATTTTCCTGGAATGACACGACTTGTATGAAATGCCGTTCACAAATATGAGCTAAGTAACTATATTTCCCTAGAAACTAATTATGCATATTTTTTGACACAGCATCCATCTCTGATATCTGTTATATGGGCATTATTTCCAGTGCTACATTGATACTGCCGTGATTCTGACCTTTATTATGATATTCGTGTTATCCTCTATTCATAAACGAAATAACACAGAAGCCATATTTTATTCAACTACAGCATATGCTTACCATCCCATATTCGTGAATTCCAGATGCCCATAGCATTTTAGCCTTCAGAAGATCAAGAATATCCAGTGTTTGAGATGTACATGACATAATTTTAACATTTCCCTTAAAATGCAGATCTTTGTATTTACATGTCCTTTATATTTGCAATGAGGGATTGCCAAAAAGGTGCTAAGCCAAAAACGTTTTTGTTTTTTTTTAACAAAAAGCTCAAGTTAGTCATATGCTTTCATCCAAAGCAATCAGAACTTGAGCCAATTTAGTGCATATAAGATACCTTGGAAGGATTAATTTATGCTGTTGAGCTTGTAACATGTGTAACCAATAGG
Organism: Drymodes brunneopygia; assembly: GCA_013400955.1. Taxonomy (NCBI): domain Eukaryota; kingdom Metazoa; phylum Chordata; class Aves; order Passeriformes; family Petroicidae; genus Drymodes; species Drymodes brunneopygia. The sequence continues at coordinate 207,867 of VZTZ01006647.1, read as the reverse complement.
AGTTCTCTTCATACATGGCTTTTTTTTTTTTTGCAAATCTTGCAGCTAAGTCAGTGAGCCAAATGCAAAATCTAACACCTAAGGGCATCGTGTAGATTTGTAATGCACCCTGAGGGCACCTAAGGTTGAGAAACCTTTGAGTGGATTACACAGATCCATATATGTAGTTTTTTCATCTCTGACAGATATAATATGAACACTATTATTCATACTACAAAAATTTCTTAGTATACTGTGTGTGAGAGAAAAATAAAATTATGTCAAATCACACGAACAATTATTAAGAAAAGGGTGTTGAAGATTCTGGCCTCTTAGGGATGTGTCCTACGTTGTAACACCTACATTCCCTACAGATTTGTGCAGTGACAAAGGTTTGGCAGAATAAGTGTAGAACCAAATGAATATTCAGATCAATATATAGGTCTATTAGGAGTGGAAAGACCTAAAAAAAACCTAATAAAAATCTTCCTCTCTAAAATCCTGCTATTCCTCTTCCAGTCAGTCATCTGAAAGTTAGGCTTCTGAACTCCGTAAGACCTTTCCCAGGGAACAGCTCTCCCTTTTATTACATAGATATAGTTTTAATTGAGATGAATAGCCCTTTGCAGGAGCCTTTTTTCACAGTTTTTACAAAGACCTGAGTGGAGCTTAAACCAGGTTTTTATGGCTGGAGTAAATTAAATGAAACCAATGCTCAGAACTAATACTGAAAGATGGACCTGTGTTGCAAAATGGTATCAATGTACAGAGTGTTTCTCACAGGTTTTATGTTGTTGTACTCAAGGTGTGTAATTGGATATTCATACTGATGTAAAGGTAATGGACCAAAGGCTCAGGATTTTGTAATACAACTGGTGGAATAATTTTCCCTTTAGCTGTTTTGCTGGATTATCAAAACAGGTCACAACTTTGTTTCTCCTTTCCTTAAGGCTGTAGGGTTATGGATTGTTTTTTGGTTTTGTCTTACTCCTTATTCCCCTTCCCCCAAAAAGATTTTGGCAGCAGTGAAAAGAAACGAGACTTGCTTGTGGCCTGAACTTTCAGTACCTGAGCTAAAATTAAACATCTGCTAGACACAGTTTGCTGAAACTGAAAATGATTTAATATTTTGTCAGTCCTCACTTTTATACTTAGAATTAAACTATAGGGTGGTGCTATTTTTAAAACTACTTGCTCCTCACTTCTCCCATTTTTCCCCTGTCCCTGGCAATTGATCATTGCAGTGCCTACAAATGCTCCATGGCTAAGAAGAGAAAAGCCGAAGATCAGATATCAGGCGTTCCCATCAACAAAAGGAAGTCCCTGTTAATGAAACCCCGCCACTACAGCCCGAGCTTGGAATGCAAGGAAGAAAATGAAGACAGGACAGAATTACAGGAAGATATCAGTGTCCTCGAAGGCAGCTCAACTCCAGGTAGTTGCTTGAACTCCACTTGAACTTGAATTCCACAGGAAGGGAGATAAGAAACAGTATTTTGAAACAGGATGCAAGACATGTTTGACTTCTAAGAGAGCTGGAATGGTGCCTTTCTGTCAAGGTTTAATTGTCATACTTCCATTTATTTTGTACAATAACTTCTCCTGGGGTCTAGTAAATGCTTTGTAGGTCACACAGAGACAACTACTGCAGCAGGTCAGATATGGAGTAGCATCTGCTGCTCCACTACCTCTGTCAGGGAACAAGCTTAAGCCCACCACCATCCCACACATTTATGAAAAGCAGATTTTCACTGGAATATATAGAGCTCTTAGGAGAAAAAAAAATGCTTAGCAAAACATTGTTGACTTTAACATTTAGCAAAGCAATTTCATGCGTGTGACTGCTGTGTGTGTTCTGTTTAATACGATTATTAGACTCAGCACTTTTATACTTGTTATTCCAACACTGCTAAGCCAAACACATCCAACAATTTATGGCAGCTTCTATAATGTGTATACTGGAAAATATGGACAAGGGTGGGGGAACAGAAAGATATAGCTATAGTATGTTTTTATTACTCTTCCTTTCTAACATATTTTTTGCATATATTCAAGTTGAACAAAAAGTCTCAGACCAAATTGTTTTTCGCGTATTTGTTTCTTAGAATTCCTGCCAAAATAGTTAAACAGATAAGTGAGAAGATATCAATGGAAGATATCAGGAAGACATTAGGAGTCACCTGTACACAGCAAATGTTAAATTAAAAGGAATGTGATCTGGCACTGGGAAATTAGTAATCATAGATAATATGTAAACTGAATGAACTTAAATGTCACTTAGTCGCAGGTTGCCATTGAAATTAGAAGATAATTTATTTTCTACTTAGTTTCTTCTTATCAAATGTTTTTGAAGGACAGGGTGGTAGATTATATCATCTAGGGTCCCTTTACCAAAAATGACTGGACCTAGATGGTCTTTCAAGGTCCATTCCAGATGTCGTATGATTTTATGATGAACTGAGATTAGTAATTTGTGGTTTTATCCACTCCGAAGTGAACTCCCTTAAAACAAAACACCCCCCCCAATTTTACATATATGATTTCTATAAAACACATAGAAGAGGAAGAAGAAGGTCTTTCAGATTAAAGAGCCAAATCCTGGTTCTACCAAAATCAGTGGAGGTTTTAGTGGCATTTCTATAGCAGCAAAGTTTTCAGTCAGCTGTCATTTATAAATTTTCTAGGAGGAGATTTTTCCAAAGGTCTGCATCTCATTTTTGTGAAAGCCTTAAAGGTAGCTCCATCTTCAAACAAAACATTAATTAGCGAGGTGATACACACTATCTCTGTCTTTTGGGTGACATTTTTAAGACAAATTCATCAAGAAAGAAGCCCCATGCCTCTCAGTGCCTGTTCAGGCTGCAGGGACTATTTCTATCTCCTAACACCAGAAGGGAATCTGTTAGAGTAAGAGTTCCTGTATGGCTCTTGTCTTGGGGTTTTGTTACTTTTTGTTTGGATTTTTTTTTTTTTAGATATTTGGATTTTAGCTAATGTTTTTGTATTTATTGATTCAACCTGGTTCCTGGTTATCCAGAATTGCACTCAGTAACATATTTTTCTTCCTCTTATTCTGTCCTCTGCACATCTTGAAGAACTCTATGAAGGGAAATTACTACAATGAGTGTAAAGGTAGACTCTGTGTCTTATACAGACAAACCTAAGTTATTTAACTTTTCTAAGTTCCTTTTTTAAAAAGGGACAAGTGTTGGGCCAGATCCATTGATGAAAAAGTAGAGAAACCATGCTCTTCGGTAAAAAAAAATCCTACTTGATTTTGAAAAGATTTATTTGATACCAGTACGATATATTCCAACCTGCTTGTGTCAGTGATAATACAACCCACATGTTTTGCATAAATTTTACCAGCTACGAAACAAGTTTCAGTGAAAGCATACAGTTGGTCTGGTTATGTTGGTTTACTTGGGATTTCTCAGTGTAATATTGCTCACTTTATTATGAGCTCATGATTCTTGTCAATCGATCAGGTAATGATTCGGTTCATGGATTGATGCAACTGTAAACTAAGCTGAGTTTTGATTATTTTAAAAGTAAATTTACAGCCTGTAGAAGTAAAAAGCAAAGCTGGGGCAGCTGAACCATGTGGTTGACTGATTCAACAACAAATTTTTAAACATTGCTTTAAAAATTGCTGATCATTTAAGGAACAAAATTTTTTTATCATGAACTTTATTATTTTTCATCTTTCACACAGAAAAATAACTGAAAATACCTTTTACCATTGTAAAATTTTGTTTGGTTTGTTTTCTTTTGATTGATGAGAGATTTCTTTTAAGATAGATCTTTTGAATCTACTTTTTGAAATGACCCACTGTTGGGATTCTGTTATTTTCCAAATGGCAGAAGAGCAAATAATAAAACCCATTTGACTAAAGTTGGTTATAGAGCCAAATCACCACTCTTACTTGCTGAGATGTGAAAAGATGGCAGACTTTATTCAGAATACTGCAATGTGTGTGGTACTAGACCAGCTGCTAAAAAGTTACATGAAGGTTTACAGACACTTCTTTAAATACAACTTTATGCACACACTGCACAGGGCCACCTCTCCCTGCATGAGTCCAATTTTCTGAAGAAGAATAAGAATTAATCAATATTTTCTTTTAACATATAACAAACAGTTGAACCAAACAATTATGTAAACTGGAAATGACCCAAAATGCTAACAGTTTGGCAGCAGTAAAGTGAAATGCATTGTGGTGCACATGTGCATTTTTGTCCCCCTTTTCCCCTCCACAATAATCTGCACTTAATAGGAATATTTTAAACTATGTAGCTAAGCAACAGAGGTAATTGTTGCTTTCTAGAGCTTTTGTTAGGCACTCTAACACAGCCCAAATATGCATAATTAGGTATAATGTCTATAAATCATTATTGTACACATGTGGGTAGTTAAGTGGATTGAGAGAATAGTTCAATGAATTGGACATATTCACTGAAAATGCTTTTTATTTGTTTTCTGTAGTTCATAATACTTTAAAATTATCATAACCCTTTACACTTTCTCTTAATAGCTCACTGTGTTATTGAGAGAAACTTCATTTGCATTTTAGGCTATGCTTAATTTATTATTTAAACCTGGAGTTCTTCTGATTCAGAAAAGAACAGACATATCTTATGAAATAGTCTATGCTTGTTTATTCATCCTCCTTTCTAGGAAGTAAACTGTTAAATTTTTCAGTTTATGTTGAATAGATCCCAACAAAAGAATGTACCCTATAATCAGCATTATTGAAGGGGCTAGTGTTGTGACTAAATTCTTCCCTTCATCCAAAAATGCTTTTAGTTACTATGGCAATATTTACTTGATCCTGGCAAAACCAGTGTTGATTTTAGAGAGATAATTACCAGAAAGGAAGATGATGGAGATGTATTTTTGAGTGTCCTTGTCAGAGGAAATGTTTATAAAAAATTAAATGAGATACAAAAGGCATATTGTCTTCCACACTGACAACCTCTCCTACATGCAGCCTTTATTACCTGCTGGCTGCTGCTTTTCTTCTGAAGAAAGATGTTTATAAAGACAGGATGCACTTCAGTGGTGTCTTTAACAAGTCCTTTATGAGCCTGTACATAACAACCATTTCTGTTTGCCTGTGCATGACCTTATCTATCACTTAGTGTGGCAATTTCAATGGTGACCAGGAGCTTGCCCTTTGTAAAGTACTGAGGATTTTTCCATCAAGGTCTTTCATGGGATCTGGGGTGACTGGGAAAGTAATTAGGGTTTATTTTGAGAAAATATTTGGGAATCTTAGATGAAGTAAAAGTGAAAATAGATCAGAGGAATTTTAAAATGTGTCTGTGTGCTTGTATGTATATATATACATATATATACATATATATTATATAGATTATATGTATATATGTAGTATCGCTGTATGGCACATTATATTTACATAAATGTANCTTGATTTTGAAAAGATTTATTTGATACCAGTACGATATATTCCAACCTGCTTGTGTCAGTGATAATACAACCCACATGTTTTGCATAAATTTTACCAGCTACGAAACAAGTTTCAGTGAAAGCATACAGTTGGTCTGGTTATGTTGGTTTACTTGGGATTTCTCAGTGTAATATTGCTCACTTTATTATGAGCTCATGATTCTTGTCAATCGATCAGGTAATGATTCGGTTCATGGATTGATGCAACTGTAAACTAAGCTGAGTTTTGATTATTTTAAAAGTAAATTTACAGCCTGTAGAAGTAAAAAGCAAAGCTGGGGCAGCTGAACCATGTGGTTGACTGATTCAACAACAAATTTTTAAACATTGCTTTAAAAATTGCTGATCATTTAAGGAACAAAATTTTTTTATCATGAACTTTATTATTTTTCATCTTTCACACAGAAAAATAACTGAAAATACCTTTTACCATTGTAAAATTTTGTTTGGTTTGTTTTCTTTTGATTGATGAGAGATTTCTTTTAAGATAGATCTTTTGAATCTACTTTTTGAAATGACCCACTGTTGGGATTCTGTTATTTTCCAAATGGCAGAAGAGCAAATAATAAAACCCATTTGACTAAAGTTGGTTATAGAGCCAAATCACCACTCTTACTTGCTGAGATGTGAAAAGATGGCAGACTTTATTCAGAATACTGCAATGTGTGTGGTACTAGACCAGCTGCTAAAAAGTTACATGAAGGTTTACAGACACTTCTTTAAATACAACTTTATGCACACACTGCACAGGGCCACCTCTCCCTGCATGAGTCCAATTTTCTGAAGAAGAATAAGAATTAATCAATATTTTCTTTTAACATATAACAAACAGTTGAACCAAACAATTATGTAAACTGGAAATGACCCAAAATGCTAACAGTTTGGCAGCAGTAAAGTGAAATGCATTGTGGTGCACATGTGCATTTTTGTCCCCCTTTTCCCCTCCACAATAATCTGCACTTAATAGGAATATTTTAAACTATGTAGCTAAGCAACAGAGGTAATTGTTGCTTTCTAGAGCTTTTGTTAGGCACTCTAACACAGCCCAAATATGCATAATTAGGTATAATGTCTATAAATCATTATTGTACACATGTGGGTAGTTAAGTGGATTGAGAGAATAGTTCAATGAATTGGACATATTCACTGAAAATGCTTTTTATTTGTTTTCTGTAGTTCATAATACTTTAAAATTATCATAACCCTTTACACTTTCTCTTAATAGCTCACTGTGTTATTGAGAGAAACTTCATTTGCATTTTAGGCTATGCTTAATTTATTATTTAAACCTGGAGTTCTTCTGATTCAGAAAAGAACAGACATATCTTATGAAATAGTCTATGCTTGTTTATTCATCCTCCTTTCTAGGAAGTAAACTGTTAAATTTTTCAGTTTATGTTGAATAGATCCCAACAAAAGAATGTACCCTATAATCAGCATTATTGAAGGGGCTAGTGTTGTGACTAAATTCTTCCCTTCATCCAAAAATGCTTTTAGTTACTATGGCAATATTTACTTGATCCTGGCAAAACCAGTGTTGATTTTAGAGAGATAATTACCAGAAAGGAAGATGATGGAGATGTATTTTTGAGTGTCCTTGTCAGAGGAAATGTTTATAAAAAATTAAATGAGATACAAAAGGCATATTGTCTTCCACACTGACAACCTCTCCTACATGCAGCCTTTATTACCTGCTGGCTGCTGCTTTTCTTCTGAAGAAAGATGTTTATAAAGACAGGATGCACTTCAGTGGTGTCTTTAACAAGTCCTTTATGAGCCTGTACATAACAACCATTTCTGTTTGCCTGTGCATGACCTTATCTATCACTTAGTGTGGCAATTTCAATGGTGACCAGGAGCTTGCCCTTTGTAAAGTACTGAGGATTTTTCCATCAAGGTCTTTCATGGGATCTGGGGTGACTGGGAAAGTAATTAGGGTTTATTTTGAGAAAATATTTGGGAATCTTAGATGAAGTAAAAGTGAAAATAGATCAGAGGAATTTTAAAATGTGTCTGTGTGCTCTAAGATAATATATATTTTCACTATCAGTGAGAAATGGGGATATAATTTTTTCTCATACGGTGCTGGAACTATAGAATAAAGTAGATATAATCTTAGAAGGGCTTTTCATCATGCTATACAAACAGTCATTTGAAACAGACCCTTGGTGTGAATTCAATAATTTCAGAGTACCTTTCTGAGTAATGAAGCAGCAATTGGTAAGTAAATATCTTCATGTCACCTCTACAAGATACAAATAATAGTTATTCTTACGTATTTCTCTTGCCGTTTTCTCATACAGAGGAGAGTACTCCAAAATCATCTGAAGAAACACCTCATTTGGGTGGGCAAGAAAATTCCAGTCAAAGAAAAGACAACTACTCCAGCTATCAAGATGCCGTGGCCAAATCTTTGATGAACATGGGAAAAGTAGCAAAAGATGCACCCAGTCAAACAGCAGTGGAAAATCTAAATGATAGTGGCATTCAATCCTTAAAAACAGAAAGTGATGACATTGATGAATGTTACCTGATTAGCTCAGCTGAAGGAAAGGAAAAGACTGTTATTTCTGACCCAAAATACTGTTCATCTGAGGAAAATGAAAGTAACTCTGAAATTATGGACAATGAGTGGGATAGCTCTTCAAATTTCTCAGAAGAAACTAGTGAAAAGTCCCATGTAACTCAGAAATACATTGTAGAGTGTAATCAACCCGGCATGCTGGAAGTCCCAGAAATTAAGAAGGAAGAGGTCGAATATGGTCCTTGTGAAACACTCTGTGACTCAGAAACAGAGCTAAGAGCACCCCAGGAGCCTCATTCCGATCCTTTCGAGAAGAGAATTCAGAATCTCTTCCCTGAAAGTGAGGAAGACGACAACGAGTGCCTGTCAGAAACCACAGACGCGTCAGTTGAGCTAGACAAAACAAAAGGGAACTTGAGTTTGCTAGAGCAAGCAATCGCTCTGCAGGCAGAGCAGGGGCATGTGTTTCACAGCACCTACAAGGAACTGGATAGGTTTCTTCTGGAGCATCTAGCAGGGGAAAGGAGACAAACCAAAGTTATTGACATTGGTGGGAGACAGATATTTAGCAGCAAACGTAAGGAAGTATTTTTGGCTCTTCTTGCTGGCTTAAGCATTTGTGCTGTGACTGATAGAGGATTCTGAGCTGGGTTTTATAGCAACAGTAAAGAATCTGGAATTTAGCTGGTAATTTTGTTAATTATGTACCTTCACACTAGTGCCTCACGTCTAACCAGGTTAAACGCTAGGTACTTGGCTTCCTGCCAAACTGCTATGTGAAATGATCAGTAATGGGTACTAAAAGGCCTGAGTAGCTGGCATTGACATTCCTTCTCCTCCTTTTCCTCCTCCTCTGCTTCCTCCTCTGTAGGGCGCTAATACAAACCTCCAAAATGTCAGCAGCCAAAAGACCAGGCATTTAAACAGTGCTCAACAGCAAGTTGAGGGTGAAAAATTTTACTCTGCCAAAGATACCACCTAATTCCTAAACTGTGTGTTTTCTGAGTTCAGTCTACTTCACATATCAACATTACATTTTGCTACATCCAGCACTTCTGAGCCAGGAAAGCACAATGCTCTTCTGCCTCATTTGCCATCAACAGAAATACCAGTAAATCCCAAAATCTTTATTCTTTCTGATGGTTTGTGGTATCCTACAAACCCGTAGGAACATCACTCAATTTTCAGCACTTAATCAGGCTTTCAGAAGTGGAGGTTTAAAAGATTTGGGTTTGATTTATAAACCGGGCTGTCTTGTATGAAACTCCTCAATTGAGGACAATTAAGAACATCAAGAGATGTCATTTTATAAGCACACTCCCTTCTGTAGTAAGTAACAATACATTCATCTGTCCTTTGACTTTTCCTTCTGGCCTTCCAAACATCCCGAGGTCACCCTAGCATTGATGCAATTTTTGCATTTGATAGATGATTTACTTTGATATTTTTAATGTGACTTTAGAGTAGTCCCTATGGACATTGCAAATATTATAGTAATTTACTTATCTAAAGCATTTAGTGCAAAAGAGAATTGACAGGCATTTTTAGAAACTGCAATCATAAAATATTTCCTCCAGTACTTGGGAAGAAAATGCATACATCTCATTTTTGTGTCTCAAGCAGTGTTTTCATTAGCATGTCTTAAGCTGTGCATGCATGGTATTAATCTACTTTTTTATTAAACTACGTGAACCTTTATTTGGTCAGATGACTTTGGCATATGCAGGAACTTTACAGATATCCTGTCCTACCCTGAGAGCAGCTGTATTCACCAGGCTCACATTGAGGTCAATGTGACTTTCTCACAGCACACATGGGAAAGAGCAGTGATGTAAGAATGGCAGAATTTATCCCTTCCTGATTTACTTCATATTATAATTAGCTGTGGTTTCCAGGTGAGTTCAGAGGTAACACCCATGGAGAAACACACCAGCTTTGTTCAAGTTGTATAAACACCACATGATTGTAGTCAATGTTGTATCGGGCACATGATTTTGCCACTTGATATAATTAACTAGGTTTTATTTCTAAAAAAATCTACCATCAAATCTGTCAGCTCTTAATTTTCATTCTTGGATGCTAGATCAGAAAAAAAATCTATTTCATGATAAACTTTTTCAATTACCGGAGGAAACATTAAATCATATTTCAGGGTCCCTCTTTATTTTCTGTTCACTATTGCAGCACTTTCCATTTGCAGCAATTCTAAAAAGCATGTGGTCTCCTGATGATGCTGAGTCTATTTTCTTTCCTCCCTATTTATTTTTTTTTTAAATTTTTTTAATCTAAAAACTTGCCAGAAAGTTTAACCCTCAGCTGTCTCTTGTGATTCTGTCCCTAAGCACATCCTACCTCACAGTCCGGAAAAATGAGCTTGAAGGAGGCAGCTCCCTGTGCTGGCTGCAGCTGTTTTCTCCCCCAGCACCAAATGCTGTTGGCAGTCAATCACAGATGGAGCTAAAACCATCCTCAGCAATTTATGCGGCCACTTCCTCCAGATTTCTCACAAGAGAATTTCTGGACCAGAAATCATTCCTTTCTCACCCAGAGTTTTGATCCTGCATTGGAAATCAAATAAAGGCTTTCTGACCAGTGCTTCTTGCACAATTCTAGGTGCTTGAAACAGAAATTGGGAATGCACTGTGGCCGTTACAGAGTGGTAGCTGTGGGGCTGGGCTGAGACCTCGCCTTTGAAAGGGTATCGGCTGCTCCATGTTTTCAGTGTCTTTGTGGGCTGCTCCACAAAGCAGCATTGCCATGTGTACCAGAGGGAGCTGCTTGCCTTGCCTCTCAAATGTAAAGTGGCATGTATTCAGTTTCCTAACAAAGAACCTACAGCCTAGAGATCTGTGATATTTAAGGAATGGCTTCTGGTTGAAATGCTTTTTGTTTGTTTGTTTATTTGTTTCACACCTCAGCTTTTATTTGGTTGTCCCAGCTTCCTGGAGTCTGACATTAACCGAGCAAAAGATTGTTTCTTTTTTTTATTTATTCCTTTATAGATCTTGCTGTTGGCTCATGCTGCCGGTTTTCTGGCTTATTGGATTGTGGCTTCTGTCCTGTTTAAGGCTCTGAATGGAATAAATGACACTGCAATCCTAAAGCTATATAGTTTGGCATACAAATGGCATATTGGGAGGGGGGAATCATTGTTTAAAGGACACGATTTGAAAACCTGAAGTGATGTTTCAGTTGTATACATCCCTGTTAAAGCTTTGCACAGTAATTAAATCTGAAGTATAAAACAGAGAATACCACACTGCCAGGATCACTCAGCTGAGTGCAGATAGGGGCTAAACCCAAACAAAATCTTTATCTGATTTCTCTGCAGATTCACCCAGGCCTGAAAAGAGAGAAACCAAATGCCCCATCCCAGGATGTGATGGCACAGGGCACGTAACTGGGCTGTATCCTCACCACCGCAGTCTCTCAGGCTGTCCACATAAAGTTAGAGTGCCACTAGAAAGTGAGTATCATCACTCTGCAGGCCAGAATAAAAACTGGGTCTGTCTCAGTATTGTGGGTAGTGTGTGTTTGTGCTGGAGAAGAATCCCCTTTTTTTCTGTATGAGATTGCAGAATGAGACTGGGAAAGAAGCCATCACACCTTCTTTGCCCTCCAGCTCACAGTCACAGTCCTACTTCCCACACTTGTGCAGCTCAAGTGCTCCTCGGCAGCATCTTTATGAACAGCAGCAGGCTCCTCAGGTAGCTTGGGAAGAACAAGAGCAGACAACCTATCCCCTCTCTGCCAGCAGACCCACATGCTGTAGTTCCATGAATCTTCAAGATGTTGCTTGCTAACAGCTTTGCTAAGGCACAGACATCACCTGCTTGTTTCAGAGCCATGGTCTCATTTGCCACAATTGCACACAGAGGCTGCTGATTTTTATTGCCAACAGCTGAGAGGCCTGGGCATGCTTAAGCAGAGATGTTTCCAGTGTCCCCCTTGCTGCTGAGCTCAAAAAGGTTATTTCCATCAGTACGTCCCAGTGCTGGTCCACAGCAGGTCCCTCTCTTGTGACAGTATCACACTAACCCTTTTATGCCCAGCCTAGCCTGAATTTCCCTGCTTATTTCTAACTGTGCTGCTCTGATTACATTGGCTTGTGTGTGTGTGTCTAATCCTGCAACACGATGCAATGAAATATAATAAGCCAAAACTTACTGTGAAACTATCTGCTTAAACAATCTAGTTAGTCAGATTGTTCTTTGTGTTGGTATGCATAACAACAAATTAAAAGGATGTTTGCACTTTACCAAAATCCTCTTCCTAACTGTAGCTCTCCCTTTTTTTTTAAATCTTGTACTAAACTGTATTTATGGAAACATTTGCTGAATTAAGCAAGGCTGCATTTGGAAGGCCTTAGCAACATTAACTTCCTAAAAAGTTAAAATTAACAAGTCCTTGTTAATTATCACACTTCCAATTAGATGTGCTCTGTCCTGATGGGGAAAAAAAAAGAAAAGGAGTTAGAATTTGGTCCCTGGTAGAACAAACCCATGCACTGAACAGTCAGCTTTTGTGGAACACTGTACTCCAAAAATGAATAGTGTCTAACACAGATGTATCTGTCAGCCTTAGCAAAAGTGATCCATATCCAAGGGCATAAGGAATGTACAACATTCCTTGTACAACGACAAGAGGTTGTAATTGCTACCAAGAATGTAAGCTGATGTTTGGAATCATTACTGATTGGTCCAAGGTAGTTTCAGCACAGCTCAGATGACCAGAAGGTGTAACAGTTCAAAGGGACATACTCAAAAATATCTGATAAAATGAATAAACAGCCTTCCTGTACTCGAGAGCTTTCCTTTCCTGGGACAGAGAGGGACTGCAGCTCCATGTAACATGGACTGTGTGGCCCCGGCCTCCTCTATCACCTGCCTTTTTCAGTGTTAGTGGTGCATAAAGTGCTTAATGATGTAACATCTTTCCTGACTTCCACTTATGTTCTTTTAAAGTCTGTATAAACAATTTTGTGCGTGTGGAAAGCCACACCACAGTAATATAGAAATAAACTGGTTTATGCTGGAGGCACCATGGTCACTTTAGCTTCCCACTTCTTCTGTGATAAAAATGTGAACAAATTGAGAATCTGAGTTCAAAGAGGATATGTTCATTTTTTTAAAGACATGTGTTTTTAATTGATGCATTTTATTATCAACCTTTTTTATAGTTCTTGCCATGCATGAAAATGTTTTAAAGTGCCCCACCCCAGGATGCACTGGAAGAGGACATGTCAACAGCAATCGCAACACACACCGAAGGTAGATCAGAAAAATTCTTGTCCAATTAAAACCTAATACATACTCAGGAGTAAATTGATAGGCACATCTTGGAATTAGATGCTATTTACTACACTGAAGAGTGTCTATGAACCGCAAGGGCAGCCTGTATTATTTATAATCAAATAATTGTGTTTAATTCCTTTATATAAAATATGGCTGCAGCGTGGAGGATGGCAAATTCCACTAGAATTTTCATAGTGAGATTTAAAGCTACAATTTCATCACAGTCCTCACACTGAAAAATCATCATGTACAAGGGGAAGGAATGAAAAAATACATTATTATTGCTAGAACTGGAAAACCCAATGGAAACCATAAACCCATACTTTTTGCACCACTACTTGTTAGTCCTTGACACGAACCTCCAATCAAGAGACACTCCCTCTTAGCAAAACAGAAAAATTTAAGTGAACTATTTTAAAATCTGTTTAAAAGCCCCACTTGTTAACCTCAGGAATGCCATCTTCCTGCCTGGAACACTCCTGTCTGTTTAACATGCTGCCTGCAGGGAGAAAGTGAAATTGAGAAAAGACTTCCAGACAGGCAGCTGGGGAATCACAGCTGGACTGTGGGTGAGGCAGAGAGTCAACACACTCTGTCTCCAGCAAGCCATTGCTGTCAGCACAGCTCTTGTCAGTGCTGCTTTCTGCTGGAAGCAGTATATTCCATCATACTTCTTCTGGGAAAATATAATGTCAATCTTAAAATCGAACTTGGGACATAAGAATTTCAAAAATTGTATTTGGTGATCTGAATTTTTGTGAGATTTTGGGGTTTTTTGTTTATTGGTTGATTTGTTACCACATGAGTGCACCAAAATTAAGGTTTATCATATTGTGTTTTAATACTAAAAGTAGTAAGTCAGTCTTTATCAGACATATGACAAGATGTCAAGAATAAATAAGGCAAAAGCAGATATTTTTTCTTTGTTTTTCCTTTTTTTAAATCCCCAGTCATCTTTGAAGCACATCAGCTGTATCATGAGCAGCCCATGAATAGGATAAGAAAACATGTTCTAATCTAATAAAACAAACAGGAAAATATAAGCTAGCACAACTTGAAATGACAAAATCTGTTCTTTGGTAACATTCTCTCATATATCCCTGGGTTTTTTTCCCAAATTCACTTTCCTTTTAATCAGCAGGAGGCTTATATGCATGGTTTAGCTGATAAAGTAAATGTCATTTGTCAAAAAATTTACTAGTGACTTGCCAGACACAAAACATCAAAGCTGAACTGTGGAAAACTCCTACATGATTCAGTTTCCAGATATGTCACCTAAAATACACAGATTTCACAGTTTTGCATTAAGGATTGAAAAACAGATGAATCTGGGCTATAACAGCAGCAGTTCCTTTAGATGCACAGACCATCAGAGTTCAAAGTCACTGGTTTCCACAGAAAAACAGCACCCATCTCCTTTGCACAAGAATTAATTTCAATGTTTTTTTCTTGTTGTTTCTGTTCTCCACCTTTGCTTTTGAACAGCCTTTCTGGTTGTCCAATTGCTGCAGCTGAAAAGTTGGCCATGTCCCAGGAAAAGAACCAGGTGGAGTCTCCAAAATCTGGGCAGTGCCATGATCAGACTCACAGGTAGGAGCCCTCACAAACCAGTTTCTCCAAAGTATTTATTCACAAACTCCATTGACTGGTCCTCAGATCTTCCACCCACTTCAGATTTCGGCTTCAGTGGTAATCCGGTTTTCTGAGATGAACCTCTGCAAAGCTATCTGATTCTCAAAGTAAACAACCATCTTTCTTGGTTCTTGTGTGTGTGGCTGACATTAAACACAAGAGACATATCTTTGGATAAGCAATCAAATATATCCTATTAAATCTTACTTCCACACAAGTAACCTGATCAGAACAGTTCATAGATTTTTTTTGTTTTTAGTTTATTGGTTTAATGACTTTAATTTATTTTTAATACAATGACATCAAAAAGGAGGAACACTTTTTTATTGCAATTGTATTTTGTTTGAGTTATATGGACCCTACAGACATGCATAATTTGCACATCATTGGCACCACGACCATTACAACCTATTATATTCAGGTCTATTTGGGGACACTTTAATTTGTGGATTATTGACATGATCAGCTCTAATGGTTCCTTCAGAGCCATTACAGAATATTATGTCCATGTGTCTGCCAACTGCACGTGCCTTAACTCTACATATGAAAAGTCCTAAGGAAATTACTAAAGACAAGTAGATACTGAACATTAACTAAATGGAATAACACACCATAAATCATTTGTTCCTCCCAAATAGCACAAGCAATTATTTCAGATCATCTTATATTATATTTGTACCATAACCATTCACAGAAAAGCAAGAACAATATCAATCTAAAAAAACCTAAAAGCTAGAAAAAAATCCAGACAAATTTTTAGAACTAATGGAAGTGGTAATCTAGCAGTAAATAAGTAACTTCCTTGTAAATAGCCCAAACTGCGGTTAAAGAATGCTGTGTTTTTTAATGTCCTCATCTTTCAGTTTGTGAAGTAGTCAAAGTACTTTTTGACTACTAGTCAGCCACCATATTTATGTTGTTTATTTCTTGTATATACCCACAAGTAAGTTTTACATGTGATAATAGCACACTTTTAGATTGAGAGATACAATCATATCCTATTTTTCAAGACAAGGTTATTTAAAGACATTCTCATCTTTCTCCTTCATTCTTTTCCTCCTCTCTGCAGGACAAATTTAGCAAAGCAGCCTGAGGTATCTCAGTACAGTTACAGAACTTCACAGCCAGTCACCTCCTCCAGAGGCACCCTGGTGAAAGAACAGGAGAAGTTTGGGAAAGTTCCATTTGATTATGCCAGTTTTGATGCACAAGTCTTTGGCAAACGCACAACAGCACCTGTGTCACAGGGTCAAAAAACACCTCAGTTTCTTGAATGTAAGCTTGAAATTCAATTTTCTCTTGAAAAATGGGCAAAATGTCGATGATTTTTTTCCTTTTTGCTTGTTCTTCTTTCAAACTTCTAGAATTCTAAAAAGGTCTGTAGAAATCATCTTTTATCGCTTGTGTTTAGAATGTTAAATAGAATCACTAATATGCAAAATGTAGAATTCTAGAACCCTATATATCATCACTACTAAGTCTACTCTTTTGATGCTTCTTTTAAAAGTAGTTATCAGTGGAAAAGAGGCATAAAAATGAATGCTTTATGTTTTACCTGTTACCTTCTTCCTTGCTTAAACTGTGATATCTTTATGGGATAGATGAGAAGTCCCATGGAATGTATCAGCACAAGAGGTAATGAACTGTAGTACAAAGAAATCCAAGTTAGGTTTCAAAGGTACTTCAGGTAGCATTTAGGTGAATCCATACAGGTATTATTCCTCCTAGATGAGCATGTGCCTCAGCTATATTAATTCCAGGCCTGGGCTGAATTTGTTTTGGTACCTCGTATTTCTGTATTAAATCATAGTTGTAGTGCAGTCATATCCAATGCATCAAATTGTTATCAAGATTCCTCTGCTTGCATCATTTACAGATTTGCTGAGGTACTACTCTGTACAAATGAGATACCACAGTGAGAGCACTGATGGTTTATTGCAGATGTTCTTCAGAATCTGCATGGGAAACATCAGCAGGATCCTGCCATTGTATTGACCATTATAAAATATTTTTTAGTTTAAAGAAAGAAATAATTCTATTGCCATGAGGAAAATGGAAAAGAAATGTTCCATTCCACCAAAATTGGGTTCAGAAGAAAATAGATCCAGAACAATGTGAAAAAAAGACTTTTTAGTTGACTTTTTTTTGTTAATGACAAAAATATTGGTAAAGGAAAACAAAATAGGAAAACAAATTTTGTCCTATTTACTCAAATAATGAAGAACATTCATAGTACGGTGAACAGAAAAGCAAAAAAATGTTGTTAATGAATAAATTAATATACAAGTTAATTATAATATATATAAATGTAATGCTATTATATATTATATATATTTTATATATTAATGAAATTTTGTATATTTTAATATTTATTTATGTATGCATCTGAGTACACAAAAACACACAAATATGTTTGTAGGTATCTGTGTTTTGTGTATATATATATAAATACTCTATTTAAAATTGCAAATGAAAAGTAGATATTTATCTGACCTGGAAAATAGGCTTGCTTAAATGAAAGCAAATATATGCATTGCCAGCTTCTTGGGTGGCAGATTTTCCAATTTTGTTTATAAAATTGAATATTCCCTATTAGCTGTCTCTTTGCACAGATGTATGTCTATTTCATAGGTTCATTTCAAGGAAAAAATGATTGAAATGTTTTTATACAAATGCAAATACTTATATATGCAATTTATGTATGAAGTATATCAGAGCTGAAGTTTACAGCCTGTTGTTCTTGCAAAGATTGCAATGTGCAGCTATTATTTTAATGGAAAGGTGAAAGTAAAAGAGCTGGTGAGTAATTTAACTATTCAGATATACAAAAGTTGGCAATAAGAAGCTGATGATGTAGTGATGGGTTCAGAGTCCTATATAAATATGTAGCCAGCCAAAACCCCATATTAGCCCTCTGTGGATTCTGCACTTGTAAACTTGCTTTTTTGTTTAACAAAACATACACCCTTTATAGTTTGGGGTGGGTTTTTTTTGTTGGTTGATTGGTTGGTTTTTCATCTTTTAGGATAGATAATGAAAAATGCACTTTCTGGCCTTTAAACACAATTTAAA
This sequence comes from Drymodes brunneopygia, assembly GCA_013400955.1. Taxonomy (NCBI): domain Eukaryota; kingdom Metazoa; phylum Chordata; class Aves; order Passeriformes; family Petroicidae; genus Drymodes; species Drymodes brunneopygia. The sequence goes on along the minus strand of VZTZ01006647.1, from coordinate 189,896 downwards.
TTTCATTGTAGTAACTGTTAAAAATGTAGACTGTCTTGTTTGTGCCACAGTATTACAGCAGGGTAGATAAATCCTTTTTAAATTTCACTAGAGAAAGGGAGGACTGAATCATGAGGCTTTCATGTATTGCTCTACTGAGATGCCTCTAGTGCTTAGAGAAATGGAATGTAGCATTCAGCCACAATCAAAGTACATAAACAAACATTTCTTTCAGAGCATCCCAAGTTTGAGGGAAGCTGAGTCCTCCTATGCCTTGTGTAGCTCTTAGCATTAAAAAGCACGCAGCCAAAGCTCTACATCCAAAGGGATCCAGAGCCTTGGGGCTCAGATCTTTAGGGTACGAGCAGATGGCCATACGCAGAAATGTTCTTGATGTATCTGGATGTAGGCTGAGAAATTGGATTTTGCTTAGTTTATCTTTGTAGGACACTGTGAGGGCTGCAGACAAAAGAAGTGATTATTGCTTCTTTAGAGCTGAAATTGTGGTGCTGTGTTCTCTCTGCAACAGTTTATGACATCTGAAGCTCCAAAATCCAGAAGAGAGAGCAGAGTTCTCTCTAACTGTTCAGAGTAAATGCTGATGATGAAAAAGAAAACAAAGAACCACACACACCACTTGTCTGTGAAAGTGCTTTTCTGTTCACCTGTTAGGATTTAATCTTCTACTGACCTCCCTGTGCCTAACAAATCTGTGTATTATTCCAATTATAGCCAACAAAAGACTGTAAACCAAGGTCATATGAATGTTCATTATTTTTTTAATTGATAAAAGGATAGACTTAAATTTCTAAATATTTCCACAAAAATTAGTACTGAATGTTCCTTACAGGTAATGTTTTTATCTGATTGCTTTGCTTCATTCAAGAGCCTGGTTTTGTGCTTCTTAGTCACATGAGCAAAGCTATTTAAATAACAGACTTATTCATCTAAGTGGAGTAAGCAGTGTTGTTTTAGCAAAGACTGGACAGGTCACTATTCTTTTTTTTGCACAATATAGCTCCAAGAGAAAGCCTTTATAAGAATATATTTACAATTGCATTTGTCCACTGGAGTGGTCAAATCACGATGAATACCACACTAATGCTTGCTCAGTCTTTCCTTGGATATCCTTGTTTTTAATGCCTGAGTTAAGGATAAGTACAAGATGAGTAAAAATCTCAGAAGGTTTGTTGACAGATGTGTATTTCTCAAGGAAAAAATTAAATTATCATATTTCTGAAGCCATTTTTACTGTAAAACCCTTACTGGCAACAGCAAATGGATTGTTTTAAATGTAATCTCTGAATATTTTTTAATGTATGAAATTGTAGTCTGGGAAGCAAAAACTATTTAATGGGAAAAATTTCATACATGCGATTGCTAATCAAATCTCTCTTCAACAGCAAAGCATTTTTCAAATCCAGTGAAATTTTCTAATCGACTGCCTAGTGCTAGCGCCCACACACAGAGCCCTTGCCATGCCAACTCTTATAGCTACGGTCAATGTAGTGAAGACACCCACATAGCAGCAGCTGCTGCTATCCTGAACCTTTCCACCCGCTGCAGGGAAGCAGCAGAGATCCTCTCCAACAAACCACAGAGTCTGTCTGCCAAGGTAGGGTAGTCCAAGAACCTGGAGGGTGTGCTAGCTACTGAACTGTGCGAATAAACTGTCTTTCATGTTAGTGACTGCATTAAATCCCCCAAAAGGAGGCTTCTGTTTGCATGCTCTTTTGAAGAGAGGCAGAGAAAAAAAAATCAGTAATGCAGTGACCAGTTCTGATAAAACTAAATAAATAGCAGGAATTATGTTGTTAATTCTTTTCGTAATTGAGCCCTAATTACGAGGGGGGAGTTTTCTGGGAGGAAAAAAGAAAAAGGTTATTTGAAATCCAGCAACAATCTGTGGTGGATAATGAATAAGATCTGTTTTAAGAGGGAATTTTTCTCCCTCTGAAACCTGCCATTAGTGATCATTTTGGAGACTGATTTAAAAAAATATATAAAAATCATATGATTAATCAAGGGGATATTTTGCCAGCAATGGAACAGAACTACCTATGGAGTCTCTTGTGTTTGGAGCTCCTAACAGTTTGGCAAGGTGGACAGGGGGGGAATAACAACTGACTTTGGTAAAATTCCCCTTTCTGCTGGCAAGAGTGGAGAATCAGGCCCACTGCGTTTGGAGACAGATAATTTGGGCAAGTCTGTCATAATGGAAAGCTGCCTAATTTTGTAGATGTTTGTGTGGCTTTCATGTTTTGGTTTCTGCTCTGCGTTTCCTCACAGATCTTTATGATTTACAAATGGTGCTGTGTGAGCGATGAGCCTTATTTTCTGTGCCATTACATAGTATTATAATGCTGATGAAAATAGACAAGATTTTCTTCTGATGACAGTGGTGTGGGAGCACTGTTGTTTATTATTTGCATTAAAGTCACACATGTTCCACTGCAATGAAACTTTTGAAAGCTCTTTGTAGATGAGAGGGAGCCATTACAAGAACTTAAGGAGAAATCATTGGGGAGTGAAAAGAGCTACATTTGTCAAAACACAGTATAGCAGGTGTGCTTCTGCTGTGCAACTGACTCATGATGTTTGCTCCAAAAGATAGATTACCTGTTTTTCTGCAAGTCAGTGTCACTCTACCTTATCTCTCCCTTATCTGAGCCTCACAAGGCTCAGTCCGGCTAGATGTGGCTTCCACATCTGTTGATCTACATTTTGGTTGTCTTCATTCACCATTGCTAGGAGGTTAGTTATTATTTTTTGAGTGGAACCATTAATTTTGCCACCAGCATAACTTTGCTAGGTATTCTGAGCCTTGTGCCTTTGCAGATTGGTATCCCCTTCTTTGCTGCTTTTGATTTCTACTTGTGTGTGAAGTTTTGGACATTACAATCAATGTTGGGAGATGCTACAGGGTAAACTTTTTAGAGTATGTCCACATGCATTCTCTGTAACTCAGGCATTATCTATTCTAAAGACTGTTCATAGAATCTTTTCTAATGAGAGATCCATCCTTGATATCTGCTGCAAAAAACCTCCTTCCATCAGTCTTTAATAGAGACTTCTTCTAGCAGGGAAATGGAAACTGATGCCAATGGTTGGATTAAATTGCTGCAGCAGCCTTTGGCTGACCTCAGCAATAGACCTTTGTTGCCAGAGAAGAGCAGTAAAGGGACCAGGCATAACCCAAAGATTTTCTCCTATGTACCTGCTTCACAGTTGCCAAATCATGGGGAAGGATTGAATGGAAGTGAACATAATAGTAATGATACAGAGGGGCACTTGGGGCACATAGATTACTCCTTTTTCACAGCCAGGAATCCAGCCTAAAAGAAAATCACCTGCCTACCTTGCTATCTGCCTGTCTCCACTTTTGCCAGACTTTCTGGAGGGCATACTGCTACAAAACATCTGACAGAAGAATCAGAATTAGCTTCTGGCCAAAATGCAGACAAGTAAGCCCCAAACAGATTCGGTGGCCAAAAGTACACAAAACATATTTTTATTTAGTTTTGGATATTTATTACTTTGATCATGCAGGATTCAAACACAAAAATTGTGGAATTAAGTTGCCAGATTCTCTTCAATGAACACACTTTCTAATTTTAAAATATGAACAATAAGATAATGCTATTTTTGAAGAGACTACTAAATATTTATCAGTGTTACTGAATCGTCTTGTGGCTGGTGGTGGCCACAAATGCAAATGTTCAATTGCTAGAATACCTTACAAATTTTTAAATCATAAAAAAACCTAAACCTCTTGAGATTTTGTCTGTATTTTAACTCAAATGATGCATTACTACAGAGTTAATTATTTCCTTTTTCTACTCAACAGCACACACATTCAACAGGTTTGAAAATACCTGTATGGTGTGGCTGTGTTCTGAGCCCTACAGTGTCAAGCATCACAGCCCTGCCCCTTGCCACATCCTTTTGCTCCTTTTTTCAAGAAAACCTGATTTAGCAGACCAAAGCTCCTGACTTGTAAAGGTGTTTGAGCATCAGGCAGCCTCCCAGCAATCCAATCCTTGGTTCTTTATGGATGGAAGGCTATGTGGTGGCAGAACAAAGATATGTGAGACTGCAGAAGACTTCCTAGGCTTGCTGGAAATACTTTGTCAGTAATACAATTGTCAGAGATGTAAAAATATTGTGCTTCTTAGTTTCAAAAGCAGAATTAAAGTTCAAACATTTCAAGTAAGTGGTATTTTCTTGTATTAGCTCAAGGCATGCATATGTTTCCTTGCTTAAAAAAGTGGGGAAAACAACAAAATGGTTTTTTAGCACAAATGTGTTCTCAAGTATTTTTTTTCTTTCTGCCTCTTAAATTTTATTTCTTGACCCCCAAAGCATTGTCCCTCTCAGAAAAAGTTGGATGGTTTACCCTGAATATTCACTACTTTCCTGTATATACAGATAATATTTAAATGAAAAAGTAAATGTATTTTATAACATAGTTCCAAATTTCAATAATCTAATGCATATTCAAGTACATATCTCTCATTCTCTATATATCAGTTCAATAGGGAGAGTCCAAGTCAAAAAAAGAGAAAGAGAAGCATAGCAAGGATAGAGAAGTCACATTACACATTAACAGAACCACTGGTATGAAGAACTTCCAAAGAAAACTTATGTTCAAGGTGATCTGACAAATATCCCAAGTTTAAAAATATTACTTTAAAAATTAAGCCATTAAAAGAATACATTTATTCTGAAATGAGCAGTAAATGGAGTCTTAAACCTTCTCTATGAATTATATATCAGTTGCATACAAAATAGTAAGATCATCAGATATCTTGATGATATAGTTTCCAAAATAATTAATATCACTTTAATATTGCACTGTCTGAGCCCCTCAGCCTGGTTCTGCAGTAAACCTTTCCCCTGGATATAATCCCAACCAGGCAATTCTCATGCAGTCAGTACCCCAAGACAGTCTCCTGGTTATATTTGATTTGCAGTTTATGTAGCTTCATTCAGCTCCCATTGAAGTCACCAGAAGGGTTCCCTGAGGAGGCTTAGCCTGCAGTTTCTAGCACTGTGTGAGAATCCACATCATCATAACTTCCAGGGATCTCCTCTGTTTACAGCCCTCACCACACACGTCTCAGTGAGGTAGCTGCAAGCAATAGTTTGTCTGTATCCTCATCACTACTGCTTGCCAAACATTTTGTTGACTGTTTTGGTGTTTTTCCCACCTGTTTAGACAAAATGGCATATGCACACTATGCCTTGAAAGCAAATAACAAAAAATATACATAAAAATAAAATCACACTTGCTAAAAATGTTTAAAGTTTAAATTCTGGTTTTGAACAACATTGTGTCATCTCTCCGTTCTTGGATATTGATGATGGTGAAAATTACATTGATTATTTAAAAAATGTAGTTAGCACTCAGCATGTTTGTCAGGCAGTAGTTTTCTCCAAACACCTTAAAGCCTAAATACGGGATGAAAAATCATCTGAGAGTATCACTAGGTACCATCAGGTAATACTGCTGTGCATATTGCTCTCTGAATACCTTCTTGGCTAGCTTTTTTTAATTTGTGAACTGTTCTGGGCTTAAATTGTGACTCCATTTTTGTCTCAGATGTTGTTGGGCTGTTACAAGTTTTCTCATTTTGACCCAAATTAATATTTCAATTTACTGCAGAAGTACTCAATTCCTTAAATTTAAGTGTAAGAACTGAGGACCAGGTGCATGTGGCTTTTTTGGCTAGGAATAGAAAAGATTGTATTCTTTTGGATGGACTTGTATTAAGAATATTATTCATACCCACAGCAAGATACAAGTTTCATTCACTCCCAATATCAGAACCTAAGAGCTCTTTTGAGCTTTCCAAACCAGACTGAACTGCTAGGGGGAATGCAAAATTGTTGATCCTTGGAGTTCCTTAGCATTAAGTTCCATAGCTCATGCCAACCAAAGAATACATGAATTCCCTCATATGTTATGACACAATTGCTCTGATGTCACAGGTTTGAAATGAGATCCATCCAGACACAGTACTCCTTCTGATCCAGCTGAGATAAAGCTTAACTTGTTATCATTACTGGAGATACACTGGAGAGTACTAAATGTTGTGAGTGATCAGATGGACCTAAAGCATATGAAAAAAATGCAGAAGTTTGACACAAAAAGTTATCATCCGTTACTGTCCCAGTTGTTGTAATTCAGTTCTAAGAACAAGACCTAATTAAGTACTAGAGAATATTCTCTAATATTTATGTCATAAGATAAACAAGGTTGAAAAAGATTGACTTTATGGTACAAAGCAGTTGGAGAATATGCAGAACTTTTTGTTTTGTTTTGTTTACATATTTATATTAGTCTTCATTTTTGATAATAAAGTACTGTTTGTACTTTATCTTTTCACTGAATAGCTACTGCAATACAGAAAATGTGCTCCGATCATTTTTCTTTTATTCTTTTTTTCTGGAATCCTTTTACCAGCTGCTTGTAAAACATGAGGCAGGGCGGATTACTGTCACTGATGAGGTAGTAGGTAAGAAGTAACTTGAATTTAATTCCTGTGTGCATCCTCTCATACTCATTGATTTTCTTCATTGCTTCAGTGGATATTTTCCTGGTTTACACCAGAGTGAATGTAAACATGAGCAAGATCAAAATCAGGCTACAAAAATTCACACAGCTTAAAACAAATATAAGATAGGAAATAAAAAGATACATTTTCATCTTTGTTTTGCTTAGAGTTTTAAGGAATAATCAGAACAGTTTTCATTGTTTTGGTAACTATATTTTAAATATGTCATGATAAATGGATAAATATAGGCCTGTTCACACATGCACTAGAGTCAACAGTATTAGGATCTTGCCTTCAATGAGGAGAACACAGCCTTTACAAGCCTGAGCTAAGCATAGTAAGTGCCATTTTCTGTCAGCATGTCAGAGCACTGCTCCAGCATTTTTTCCCATTTGCCATTTTTGTCTTTTTAGTTCCATTTTAAAATAAATGTAAAAATAAATGTGATAAAGCAAGTAAAGGAGACATATTGAGAGGAGGGTGGGATCTGAATAGGAATGTAAACCGGAGCAGTAACTCTGACTTGCCTCTTTTTGCTCTGCCATTTGGAGTTTGCTAGGAAGGCACCAAAGCAATAGTTCTTTTATACCATTCTGAGTAAAAAGCCATGCTGTAAACGTGTGATCAGTCCTGCAGTGGGCAAAGGGGGATATTTTTCCCCAGACTTTTTTAAATTGTTGTGTGCATCTGTGAGCTCACTTAAACCCCATCTGCACACTACTTCACAAACACACAACCCAGCCCTCCCTGATTGGAATTAGGTACGTGTTGAACAACCCAACATCTACATGAATTTCAGGCAAGTGTTGAGAAAGCTCTAAATATCCATGTTAGTAAATGTTCTGCTTATCAGTCAGAGCTCCTCATGGAGGCTGTTGGTATCTGTTTCTCAGAGAGAATGATTTTCTGATATTTTTCTATGTCAAGTTGCATTGAGAAGAGAACCTTGATTGTTTTTGGTTCTTTTTGTTGTTGTTGCCTTCTGAGTAGTTGATATTTTGTCAGTGACAGAGAATCTGCACTATTTATGGGTTTTGCACTATAAAACTACCGCAGCCCAGTCACATGGCTTCCTTTCCTAAGCCATCTGTCACAGAGGTCTGGAATTTTATGTGAATGTTGGTTGTGCAGACTTAACCCAAGATTTTTTATTATGAAAAATGTCAGCAACTACAATATTTAGCATTTTACTTTACATTGGTCATTAAATTTGATTACTGTAGCTCTGTTTCATTGCTATAGTTACACATCAACTATGAAGCCAAAAAACACTGGGGCGATCATGGCAGAGCTGTATTGTCAGATCCTGGAGTGTGTGCTTGGCACTGATATAGTTAATATCTTGGATTTTTGTAACTGAGGTTTATTAATGCTGGTATAAAAATGTATTTGATATTATACAGATGGCATAAGATGTTGTGGTTACTAAGTTATTATCCAGGATAAGCTGCACTGTCAAATTCAGGGCTTAAAACTATCACAGGAGATTAAACTATTTACTAAAAAGGGGCAGAAAGATATAACCAAAGCGTCTTAGTATGAACATATTAGAAGTGTATTTACTTCCCATAAATATAATAAAACATCTCTCTCTTTAAGCTGTTTGATTGAAAATGTAAACTTGGCTGTGTGGGAGAAGCAAACATAAGAGGTGCCTGAATTTCTGAACCAGGGACAAGCAGATGACTTGGTGGCGCTTCGGTCTAGGTGGGCATCTGTGTCAGGCTCATGGATGCAAAAGGGAGTCATGCTGGCTGAGTGAAGAGAAGTTGTTGGGCCCTAAATTGTCATCAACCACCAATATTTCCCTTCTGATTCAGAAGATTTAGTCAATCACATTTTACCTTTAAATGGGTCATCACTGGCAGTGGTAGAAAACAAGGCTGCATGAAAGAAGCTTACATCCTCAGGGCAACCAGTGTGGCCATGTCACAATTACAGCACGGGGAAAGAACTGCCTGTTTCACCACAACTCTTAAGATCCTCAAGCAAGGAGGGGTTTCATTGCCCTATCTTTAACAATTAAGTGGTTGATTAACCATCAAACTCCAGCAATATTTAATGGGAAGAAAAAGAAAGGGACTACTTTTGCCAATGTCTTTCTGAGGAAGAGGTCTAAGAAAGACAGACAAACTTTCCCTCTGGACATACCTGTCTCTTTTCTGTTTACAACACAACATCTAGGTGATTCACTTACACTATGAGTTTCCTTTACATTAATCAAGGTAGGAAATCTTGGTTTATGCAGCTGTGTCCCACAGCACTGAGCACATCTACCCCAAATTTCCCCCAAGGTGTTACCCAAGCTCTGTGGTGATGAAAATTAAAAATAGTAGTGATGACAATAACAGGAAGACAATGAGCAGTGTTAATTACAGTATTCTATGTGTGGATCTCTGATATTGCTGTTTATCTCCATAGTCTTTGAATGTTTTCCACCTTATTTAGGAAAAGTCTGAACTAGACTACTGAGTAGTCCTCCAGAAGCCACATTTCATCTTTTCCTCTACTTGCCTTCAGTAAATGTTGGCAATAGCAAGGACTAGTCTTGTATTTATCCCTATATAGAAAATATGTCAATATGCAGTGTAGCTTATCAAGCATGAGGGGAAATTTGTTGTCGCTTACAATAGTAAGTTGCACTTCAGTAACTTTTTACCCTTGCAAGAAGAGGAGTTTGCCCTCTTTTTCTGTGATCAGTGTAAGGCAGAACAGTGACATTTCCTTCCTTTGTTCCTGTACAGCCAAGCATTTGTTCCTTTTTGTGAGCAGGAGGATGTCTCCCAGACTGGAAAGGAAGGTTGGGTTTCTCCCCAAACTGCGTACACCTCTGCAATCTGAGGTTGCTCTTTGCTGCACTTCCCAGGAAGCAAAGGCTTTGTTAACTCAGGCAGAATGTGACCATCAGGGAGAAACTCCTCAAGATCTTCCTGTGCCTCCCAGCCTAGTGGTCTCAGTGCAGACCTGTGCCTTAGTGGCCTAGTAAAGTTTTGATAAAGGCAGAGCGTTATTTCAAGTGATGTAGAAAATCCTAGTGAAAATTTCTCCTACTGTGCTACTTTTAGATGTATTTCTTTCCCCCTCCTTCTCCCCCCCATGATACAGATGTTGTAATGTTTCCAGGGTGTGGGGGGAAGGGAGGATATGAATTAGTAATGCTGTTGATGACCTAAACAATGCATTAATGCTTTTAACTATGAATTGGGGTCATAGTTCTCTGTAAGAGTGAAAAGATCAAGAAGATTTAAAGCTAAACTTTTTTTAAATAAAACTAGATTTAGGGTGTATAGGTTATGGTTTAGTGGCATCTTATTTAAATTCTACTTACTCTGTTTAAGCTGAGATGCAGGGATACCATTACTGAAGCTACTCTTAAGTCTGCCTAAGAGTTGGACATTAACTGACATAAATCGAAAAGCTGGGTTTAGATTCAGATAAATTTAAATGAAAGAGTGCATTTATATTTATCCTTTAAAAGCACCACATGGTTATTTTACAGCCTTACCATGTCCATATCTAAACATGTCTCTATTTCCTGTTGCATGTCAGGGAGCTGAGATAGAAGTGGATGAAAATGGCACACTGGATTTGAGCATGAAAAAGAATCGAAGCCAAGACAAAGCTATGCCTCTCACTTCTTCCAGCACAGCACTTCCCACTCCTTCCTCTTCTCCTTTCAAAGCAAGCAGTATCCTGGTAAATGCAGCTTTCTACCAGGCACTTTGTGAACAGGAAGGCTGGGATACACCGATCAACTACAGCAAGACCCACAGCAGGAAAGAAGAAGAAAAAGAGGTATTTTTTCAGTTTATGAGTGATTTTTTTCCTTTGCACGAGAGACCACATGATAGTCTTTGGGACCATCTAGTACAGTTTAAAGGGAATCAGTTTCCACAGGTAGAGGCTTGTGAACATTGAGCTGGCTTTAATGGCCTCTTGGATGTCATATAAAAAAACCCCATTACTCACTTTGAAAAATCTTGCTTTCAGAGCCTACTTGTTAATGTCTGTAAGTCTCTAAGGTGAGGGAAACAAAGGTATCCATCATTAGAGTCTGCTTTTCAAATTTTGCTCCTAATGGCTCAGTCCTGTAACACAGACACCTAAATGGACTAGCGACCACCAGGGAAAAAAGAAAAATAAAACAAAAATAACCCCAAAAAATAAAATGAAACCAAGATAGTTCTTTCATGCTGAAACAAAAAACAATTTCCCCATACCAACTCATTATACTTCTAGATAACTTGCTGTCTAAGCAGTTAAAATCATGTTTAAAACCCTGCCTGTAATATTCTTTCACGGGAAAACTTTTTATTTTACATACTACTAGAAATTTCTGCCCCTAAGTCTTAGATCTCCCACTTGCAACTTATGTGGTCAATCTTCTTGCGTGTCACTTCCAACTCAATAATTGTCTTGATTTTGGTTTTGTTTCTGTTTTGCTCTTTCATGTCAGTTTATCCTGTCTTGAAAACATGGCAGCATAGTCTTGATTTTGTCTTGATTTTAGTTTTGTTTCTGTTTTGCTCTTTCATGTCGGTTTATCCTGTCTTGAAAACATGACAACATAGTCTACTATGGCCTTTCTTTCTTAGTCTTCTTCTTTGGTGGCAAGTTCAATTTTATTTTTTTTCTCTTGAACCTGACTTCCAGGATATTTTTTCTTAAATCAGGAAGGGACCACCAGGTCTTTAAAAGATTAAATAGATAAAAGCCTATACTACAGCTTTCAGAAACAGACTAAAAGATGTCCCAGCAAAAGGTTTTATACAATTAACTCCCTGTTTGGTTTTATATATCAAATAATAGAATTTGATCATTATATTGATTATGAAATTATCTTTTGTTCAAATATCAAATCTGACACTTCAAGAAGACATAGATGGGGTAAAGTTATTTATGACTGAGGTTAGGGGATCCAGGTCTCCAATTCAAAAACCACCTGGAATGAAAAAATAATTCAGTTGTGTGGGGAAAAAATCCATTAACACTGAGCATTCTGTGGCAATGTGTCCACTGAAAAAGCTTGGAGGCTGCGTTGCCTTGAACCCTTTGCAGTCTCTTCTTTGGGGCTAATGATGGTCTTTACCTCACCAATGACAGAACAATCTGTGCAACAGGGTTTCGGAGTGGGTTTGACGTGAAGCAGGAGGCTGAGGGCTCAGGCCCTTCCCCATTTATGCTGCACAATGAGCAAGCACATCCAGCTTTGAGAGGACTGCCTTGCTGCTGGGACCAAGAGGTGTCACAGACTTGGCAGGGGACCTGTCATGTCACTCCTCCTCCCTGCTGCCCTCACAGTTCAGCAAAAGAGCCAAGACAGGAGCACCTCCACGTTCCCCCCAGTCCATGCCTGACTTTCACAAGGCTGTGATGGGTGTCTGGAGGTTTCCCTGTCCCCTTCCAGCGCAGGGATTTGGAGACAATTAAACTACCCAACAGAACGCAATGGTCCAATGCTCTCAGGCACTGGTGCCCCTTGCACTCAGTGCTTTGACACTGTGCAGTTTGTCCCTAATTGAGGATCTGGCCCCAGATCTCTGCTGTGAGATTTTGCCATCCCAGGGAGCCTTGATGCGTCCAGTGATGTCAGGGCCAGAGGCTCTGTTTTCAAAATCAAAGACTGGCAGTTATCCTTATGCAAAGAAAATGACTGATTATATCTATTTCTAATTCATTGTTATCTGGTTCATATGCACAACAGTTGCTTAATTTTGGTGGTAATTTCCAGAAAATATTGTCTCTCTCTCTCTCAGCAAAATAGCCTGTCCAGATGCCCCCTTAAAAAAAAAATCTGAATTTGGAAAAAGCTCAAAATCTCTCCAAAAGGAAAGCACTGAGAAATAACTGGAGCTGTCAGTTAGTTCAACTGTCAGTTCTCCAAAGATTTCAGGGCTTAAAAATGTTAAAAGTGCCAGATGCTATTATCTGTTATTCATGTTACCATTATGTTCTGGTCTTTGCTGAAATCAATATAAACTTCCATCTGTACATTAATGGAGTATCATTGCTTGCTTTCTTTCTGTAGTGTGCATGCATGAATACACACATGCTCTTTGCAGGAAATAGTAGTGCTTGGACCAATTGGGCTGGTTCTGATTTTTCTTTTAGTCTGAAATTCTTTAGATTTTTAATAGCATTTAACTAAAAATTCATTCAAATGGAAAAGGAAAAATTATACATACAGTTGGGCTTGACTAGCTGTGACGATCATCACCCAATATACCAGAAAGAGAGAAGAGCTAAAGGTGTTTCCCAAAGGATTATCTCTCCCTCTAAAGATAAATAGCTGGAGAAGCACAGAAGCCAAGACATGATGCTCTACTTTTAGTCATAAGTGCAGAGGATCAAAAAGCATTTGGTCTTTATTTCTGACCTTCTGTTTTTCAGACAGACGCAACCCTTTTTGGGTCACGTGTAGTGATGTAAGGTTCTAGAAAGGCAGAGTTTCAGTATTCCTTTGCCAACATTTCCTTTGCACTGTCCTGATTTTGTAGCTTCTACACATATGACAATTTTATGCTGCTTGAATAACACCAAGTGTCCCTCAAGGAACTGAGACAGTGCTGAAGAAGTCACCTGTTTAAATGTTTATATATCTCCCTTACTCCTGGGAAATATACTAGGAAAAATCTGTATAAAATTGTTGATGTTTCTGTATGTATGTGTGTGTGTATAGCTTCAGTTTTTAAAAAAATACAAATCTTAATAGCTCAATTCAGGAAATTCATTATTAAGATTTGGAAAAAAAACCCTAATTATTTAAAGATAGAAAATGAAAATACCACAATTCTAAACCTCCTAATATCAGTTATACTGTCGGCTGTAGGTGTACTCATGTCAGTCTTCACCATGAAATCTTATGTTTATTAAATGACTCAGTGAAATGAAGCTGCGAACTGCAATACTGTAGCATTTTATCAAGCCTTGATGTACATAATTCTCCATCAGTCTGCTCTGTGCAGCAGGTATCAGACAGTGATATGACGAATAACTCACACACACAAGCATACTCACACACATATGAATTTCCAGTCCATCACCAGCAAAAGATTAGGAGATATCTTTCATTTAAAATAAAGAACACAAGATACACATATGAAAATATTAACATATCCTGCAGCACAAACAGTTATGGGTACTCTGGTGTGCTGCAGGTGCATCCTGAAGTACATGACCTAGATCAGGATCACAGTGGAGTGCTACAGGGTTCTTTTCACCACTCCCTACTCTGGGCTGCTCTCAGAAGAAGTGGAAGAGGCTGATGTATGTCTGGCTTAGATACATAGGATCCAGGCATGGATTAAATTTTTAGAAAGACACATCAGTTCAGTGATGGAGATGTAGCCTGGCAGAGTTAGTTGTTAGACAGGAAATGGATAAATCACGCTTCTTTAATCTCCGTTAAATTAAGTGGAAACCATTTTACCTGTGTTTTTTGAAGTTATTTTGACACCTGATCCCTTCCAGCTGGCAACAGGAGGTTAGCATTTTTTGCGGTTTCTTTGGGGAGCTTTCAATTTCAGAATAACTTCTACCAGTGATGATCCCCGCTTGCATTTATGAGTTGGTAAGAAAGGTAGGTCAGAACTTGTGGACAGAAATAGTCAGGAACTCAAATACCCATTCTGCAGTTTTGAGTGGCAAAATCACCCCTATATGCTGCTGGGACCAAGCTTTAACCCAAATTTGGAAGTTGTCTTTGATGTTTCTTGAATCTTGAACAGAGCTGACATGCATTTTTCCACTTTTGCATTTTAGCATTTTAGTTTCCATGTTTGGAGGACTTTCAATCATTTATTATTTCTGTAGTAATATTTTATCAAGACCTTCTGTAGTTGCTAATTTTCTCTGTTGCTTTTTATCTGAAGTTCTCCTTCAGAAATATAATTCCCAAAGCCTGAAATATATGAGGGTTTTTCTATTTATTTAAAATAATTACTCATTAATTACTGTGAAAGAGTGTTTAGTAAAGCTGAATATATGTATTTTTGCTTTCTATATTTGGGGCAGATTAGATTATTCCCAAACAAATTAACCCCACAAATGTGGTTGCAAAAATCAGTAGTAATTGATACAGCAATAATATGGCATCGTTTCTATATGTATGTGAAGTGTGAGTTACAGTAGGCAGTAGGTAGCCAGTAGCAGAAAGCAGAAGGAAGTCATATTGAGGATCCAGCCTCCAAACAGGCAAAGACGAGCTGCCAGAATTGAGGACCATATGGAAGCTTTATCAGAAGAAACACCCCTGCAGAGCTTACAAGACCCAGTAGGCAGAAACTCCATTTTCAGTCCAGATTCGGCTCAGCCCTGCACTCTGTGTTAACAGCTCTGCAGACAACCCTGCTCCTCTGTCCTGGCACGTTTGTCAGCTGCACAAGCCCAGAGCATCCATGGCACCAGCCCCGTGAGTTTAGCAGAGGCTGGGACCTTCCCCTCTCAACCACAGGCAGCAGTTTCTGCTCCTACAAATGGTAATCTCTGGGAAATACCTGAGTATTGGAATGGAATTGCAAAACCAACATGAAGTCCAGAAGAGATTAATAGAGGTCTGATAATTGATGCTATAAGTTTTGGAGGATTCTTAAATGATAAAATAGCTACAGAGCATCCATCCAAAAACAAAATACTTATCTTTCATAAAGATAATAATAATTGAAGGCATTAAATCTCAAAACAATATTTTTAAAGCTATTTAAAACAAAAATGTAATTTCCTGCCAGGACTCCAAGTTTCCAAAATGCCTTCCCAAGGGAGTGAATGGTCATGATTCATACCATCCACCAAACAGCATGGTAACAGTGATGATTTTGATCTACAAATAGTAGAAATCAAGAACTACCCCTAGCAGCCTGCTATTAAGAAAACTTCAAAGTCATTTTGTTCTTTATGATTTTTATTTTAACAAGAATCTCCCCTTTGAATAAGATAACAAGATGTTCCATTCCACAGACCTTAAAACATTTGCTTATATAAATAATACTTTTTTAAATTTATGATTGCAATTTTGTAATTTACGGTGCAGTTGTCATCACTTCAACTGTATTCAAAAGTCAGCAATGTACTTACACAGCAAACAAAAGAACATAATTGCCAAAGTCTTGTTTGGCTCTACCAATAACCACTTTTATTTTCTCTGTGTACTTTTCTTTGGCCTTTATCACCATCTTGTAAAACAATCCCAAATTTCTCTCTATGCAGCTTAAACTAGCATCTGCCTTCAGAAATATTTCCAAAACATTTTTAGAAGTCTGCCTGTAAGAACCTGAGACTATGGTGTACTAAACTTTCTTAATTTCTTTGTATCATCTCTTTTTAATTTCTTTGTTGTTTTTTTTGGGGGGGTGGGGTGGTTTAAGTTTTACAAGATGTTCTCTTCTTGCCATGGCAAATTGTTTCTTGAATGTGTGGGAGGACTTGAAGAGAGAAACCTTTTGTCACATTCTCATCTAATATTTCAGAAAGATCCAGTGAGCTCTCCAGAAAATATGGAGGAAAAGAAGTATCCAGGAGATGTCTCCATACCAAGTCCTAAACCCAAGCTCCATTCAAGAGATCTCAAAAAGGAGCTCATCACGTGAGTCACAAAAAATGCTGTATTTTCCTTTACCCTGGTAAAGACTGTCTATTTTGCTGTTCTGACTTCTAGTTTGAAGTAAATTTGCAGGAGCTGAGCAATGAGACTTGCACAATTCACTGCTGGTAGTTAGTTCCACATCGTGGGTATGTAGACACAAGTTTTGGAGCTGTGACAAGCCAAGGTGTACCTGGGGGATCTCAATAGATCAACGACTGAATTTATCCTGGGTGCCACTCCTTATTCCTCAGATAGATAGGTAACAAGTGGGCAACAGCTCCTTCTGTAAAACACACAGTTTCATAACATGCTACAGGTTGGCTCTGCTAACACATAATTAAATAAGCTTTGATTGAACAATCATCATTATGGATCCATTGCTCAGAGCTTGTGTAGAAGCAGTCAGGATTTCTCAGACAGAAAACACACAGAGATCATAAAATGACAAAATACAAGAAAGAAAGTGCCACAGGGTTTTCCTGTAGGAAATATGTTGAAGTCCTTCATCTGCTTCCTTCCAAGCAGATTTAGTTATTCAGTCCTGCTGAAAATCCAGTGGCTGTACAAATTCACACCCTGGGACTATAGGCTAATACTCACTTTTCCCAAGTACTGAGATGCACTTGCTCTGATTTAAGTTCCAAAACTTTACTATCTAGAACTGCAACTACATTTTATTAAATCTGTCTACATACAACACCTTGTTTCAGTTTAGAATTGTTCACTAAAATTGTCCCATCAGCTCATAGCACAAGTCACTTTTAAAAATTCTTGTCTAGGCTCTTCACAAAATCCCTTTGGGTTCACAACATATCATTTTGATATCAACACAAATTTTTCACTGTAATAGTCAACTAGGACTCAGCAATCACTCATGGCACTTTTCTTTTTGTCCTAAACCACAGCAGGTCTCTCTAAACAAATGCGGTCTGTATCACTTAGTGATGATAGCCCATAACATATCACTCCCGATAAATAAATGAGTCATGTCCTGCCAACTTGTGTCCTGCTCTCCAGACTCAGTGGCACTGAAGCAGTTAGAGCTGCCTCTGCCTCTAGAATTTACATTTCCCTGGGGCAAGCTTCTGTGAAAAGCGATTCTTTCCTCGCATGTCATGCAGTCTGCATGTTGTCTGTTCACCACATTATAACTGCAGTTGTAGTTCATGACCTAAATTGCTATAGGTCAGGTTGTTTTGCCTCTTCTTCTAAAACAAATGCATACAAAAATCACTGAGAGTTTATTTGCTGAAGACTAATGGCTTTTCTTTTGTAATATTTATTCCTTTGTGATAGTGACCTGTTTTGAGATGCCTGTAATATACTTTTCTACTCTCCTAAATAATAACACCAAAATATTTACTAGGGTAATGATGAGCTTACAGTGACTGTACTCTATTATGTTCAAACAGAATCTAAAAACAGATATATAATATGTAGTTGTGCCAAAAATTAAATGAGGAATAGTTTTAATTTATCTGAAGAATCCATAGGCAATATAGGGATCTGACTACATTCCTATGATCCCATTGAGCTCAGAAATTGTACCAAACAATTCAGTACAGTTGGCTCCATCATGAGGAAGCTTTTAAAATGACATAAGCACTTGCAGAGAAAAAATTTTAAATGTGGTTAGCGCAGTTAAAGTGAACTACTGTATGAATACCACCATCTAGCATGCGCTTTCTATTTTTCCATGTTAATTCTGTTGGCCATAATGGCATGGCTTAGGTTGAAATGGGCTGTGAAAATGAGGCTGATGTCTTCCTAAGGCTTTTTTACAGATTTGAAAAACTTCCTAGCATTCTGCCAGCTCAGAGAAAATAGCCAGGTGAGGATCTCAGGCACCCCTTTTTCATTAGCACGGTGCACTAGCTAATAGTTTTTGTACAGCATCTGCTTGCCCTTTTTATCCATATTCCCACTGATTCTTTATAAGGTAACTCTGCAGGGCTGTTAGAGTGTATTGAAATACTGTACAAAGGTGAATTTAATTCACCTCCCTCTCCACGCACAAATTTCATTTCTTGGTGTCTTTGCCCTTTTGCAGAGGACTGTATCCCAGTTTGATACATGAGTTCAGTGTCACACCTGAAGAAAGGCTGAGGAGAAAGAGAAGCTATAACATCTCCAGGCTGAGCATACCTCTATCTCTTGGCTTAAATAACTGTTCTGTTAAATGTACACCATTGTCTTGGTTCCAGCCAGGACAGGGTTAATTTTTGCATTTAATTTAGCCAGGAGGTGGCATGGCTGGGACCTGGAGGTTATTCTATAACCTCACCCAGGGAGAAGGTGCTCCTCCCAGGGCAGTAAGCATGGCAAAGGGAGCAGTAGGGTAACACCAGTTCTGAGCTAGGGTAGATTAGGGCTGGTTCTGAGCAATCATTTGCCTATCTCGTGCACTTTGTTATGGATTTTTTTGCTGTTACCATTCATTTTGTTATCTCATTACTGTTTCCATAAGTTGTTCTTATCTCAAGATGTGATTTTCACCTTTTGTTCCTCCAGTTCTCCTCTCCAACCCGCTGCAGGGGAAGGAGGAACAGTGAGTTAGCAAGTAGCCTATGGTTTGGAGAGTCTTGATGGGAACACAAATTTGGAGAGTACCATTCCCAAACCACAACAACCACCTTTGTATCACTTCTCAGTTCAGCTGAGAAACATCTTGAGAAAGTTCTTTGCTCTTTTGGAACTTCAGATGTGTGATATTGATGTGATTTCTGTTCTGTAAGCAACCCTAACACCTTTTTCACTTGCATCAGTAAATAAAGATTGGATGTGTTTCTAAAGTAGGTGCCTTATTTTAGTCAGAAGGAATTATTTTTAATATTACTGTTCTCTGGCCTCCAGTGTGTTATACTGGAGGTTAGATCAGAAACTTCAGCTCTAAAATTTGTGAATTGCTGTCAAAATTTTGTACCAATAATGAAACAGACTTTTTAAGAGCCCACTTTGTAATCAAAATACCTATGCAAAGATAACTCTACATAGACAAAAAATAAGATTTTGAATTATTTGCATTGTGGAAATAGGAGAAATTCTTACCCTCTGTGCTTCAAGTAATAATTAAAAAAAAGAAGTGAAGTTTTTTCTAGATTTCTGCAGTGTCGTGACAGTGTTGAAATGGGAATTGATGAATGTGATTGCCCTAAGGATCATTACATAATTCACTGCAGAGTATGGTGAGCTATGTGTTGTATTATATATACTCTAATTTCTCATTCCTTCTTCTTTGCATAGCTGTCCAACCCCAGGATGTGATGGCAGTGGTCATGTAACAGGAAACTATGCCTCACACCGCAGGTAAGAAACAACAGGAAGCCTAAAACAGGAAATAGAGCTACTTTTAGTTCTTGTCATCTTTGAACCTTTTTATACTAACCATGGATAAATATTCAAAAGCAATTTACAGAAAATAGTCCACAGAGAAATGTGGCTGTTTTTCCTGGTTTTGTTACACTTGTGAAGGTCTGGATTTAATACACTGAGGCAGAGTTAAGTAGCATATGCTTATTACTGTAGCTGCATTTCTCAGCTGAGACCTGCAGATTTAGTGAAGTCATTTAGTGAAGTTTGCATTTCCCTGAGTGTACACACAGTCTCTATACAGATCCCGTTGCATGTGATTATAAATGAGGTTTCTGCATACCTCTTTATGAATGGCTTTGAAATTCATAATCTACTATAATAACCTGAGGATGTTAAATATTTTCCTGAAAACAGACTATTACCAACCCAGGGGTTGAAACAATAATTTCCTGCTTTTCCCTTGGGGGCAGAATGGAAGTGTTTTCTACCTTCTACCAACCATGTGGACCAGATCCACTAGCTGTCCTTCATATATGAAACATAAAGGATGGATTCTGTGTACCACTGCCCCCTCATAGCAAAGCTTTACAGGGGCTAGAAACCTTTGTCCCTTACTATATATAATTTTTTTAGTGATTTAAGAACCACAGCCTTACATTGGCTGGTCCTTCTTTTCCAATAACAATGACTTGAGGGCATAATTTTAACTAAGATAAATAATAGATTGTCTGGATGTTGCTGTTTTAGATAAAAATAAATGCTTTGCTTTAGTAAAATATTTCATATCAGGTTTTCTTTTCAGTGTTTCTGGGTGCCCATTAGCTGACAAGACATTAAAATCCCTTATGGCTGCTAACTCTCAGGAGCTCAAGTAAGTATTGACAATAGCACAAATGTTATTGTTTTTTAACTTTGAAAAACATGTTCTCTGTGTTATTGAAGTTGTAAATTTGAATGGCTCTGAGCGGTATCAAACCTTTGTCTGAAAAGTGGTGAATTGGTTTGAAAGCTTTTGAGTGAAATAAAGTTTCCTTTACTCCATTTCTCTTTCTTCATTCTTGTACCCCTTCATTTTCATTAATTAATCAGGACCTGAGAGAAAAATTGTAAACACTAGGAAAGATGCAGTTTTCTCAGTATTTCTGAGAAATAGAAAATATCTAATAGTCTGATCTGGCAAGTAACTGATCCAGATAGAATTAATTTGAATTATTTAGTTAGAATAAATCTAAAAATGAGACCAGGATACCTGCAAATAATTTTTTATTATTCACTACCCTATACTATGAGTTTAATGTCACTGAAGCAGACATCAAGTCATATGATTTTGTGCTGGCATAATTCTCACCATGAAATGTCACTTACAAAAGGACTGTGCAGGCTCTGCTATATAGACAGATGTATAGGGACATATGAATATTTCAAAAATCTGTAGTCAAGAGAGGCACTGGCAACCAGTCATCTAGTTATTGAATTGGCTTTGTCAATAAGGATGTGGGGAAAAGGAAAGGATAATTAGAGTTCTTTCATAGCTTTCCCTCTGCAACTTGTAAATTGGATCCCATAATAGATGGCTTGGAAAAACTCATGAATGCATGTAAAAAGGGGAGAACCCCTTGACTGTCCTTTCTGTCCTTTAGGTTCATCCCTAGTCAGATAGAAGAAAATAAAGTCTGTTGATGGTACTATTTTCCTTTTCTAATGGCATTAATAGCAGAAGTGACTACATTTAGGCTTGGCGCAGTGTTTGGCTTCCCCAGATCAAATGTTAGTGGTCTTATTCCCTAGCCTTACAACTTAAATTATAATTGAAATGCTGAACTGATGGTAGCTATGGAGTTGAATGTATAAGAGATACAGCAAAATGGCAAAGAAAGACCATTTATATAGGCAGCTGTCCAAAGTAGTTTGCAAAGCCAGTAGGTAAAATGGCACACTGGCACAATGCTTCATTTTTTGACATTCCTGATACTCAAAGATATAAAAATTAGGTTCAGTTTGTTTTAAAAGAGCAGAACGGTTAGCAAACAACTGACTTGCAAAAATGCTGACAAATTAAAGTAATTTGCTGAGTCATATATATTTGTCCCTGCTTTTATTGGCTTTCTGCCATACAAAGACACTCACACAAATATTTTGAATAGTTGCTCCTCATGCATCACCCCCCTCCCCGCCCCATTCATGTGTGAATAAGTAAATTTGCATACCAATATGGTTATTTTTCCACTAAAGCTTCTAGAGTTTTGGTCATGCCATAAGGAAAGAGGAGCAACAGCATATGACTTAAATGACAAACTGCACACTGTACGCCATGTATAATAAGTGAGTTGTGAAAGACAAAGTCAAAGTTCATGGACATTTCACAGACAGAAATATGTTGCATAACGCAGTTAGCATTTAATTTCAATTAACTAGAAAAAGAGCAAAAATCAAAATCTGTTCACAGACAATTTGCAAAAGGAAAAAAGACTAAATAAAATTACTTTTCACAAATGTACCACCTTAATTTAGGTTCCTGCAAATGTAGTTCAGGTGATATTTTGAACAGAACTCTGCTTCTGTCTAAATTAAATCTTATTCCAAAATGCTGTATTAATGCTTGTGCTGGTATAGTGATATCAAGAGTTAATTTTAGTATTGCTATGTGAGCAGAGGGCATAAATGCTCATAGAATCAGGCCAGGAACGTACCCTCATGTAGTTAGGCATGAATATGAAAAAGCTGTGTATTTTTTCCAAATGTTATTCATGTTTAATTTGCCAGAATCAAGATAAGATTTTGGCTTTCATTATGAAACTCTATGCCAGCAAAGATACAAGGCTTCCATGTGATCCACAGTTTGGAAATAAGGAAGATCTGCTCAGAAAGTGGGCCTGTGATTCAGATTCAAGAATATTTCTATATGAGGATTCTTGCTGCTCAGAACAATCAGAGGTGGTCAATTTAAAGCATAGTAAGTTTGATGATGGCTCAGATTTTAAAGCTAAAAGGGATAATTGTGGCTGATATTCTATTCAGTCAAAGAGCTTGATTATCAAGCCTTAAATAATTTTAAATGTGTACTTTAGAGAGATATATATTTACAATTCAGAAACTTTTAAGAATACGTGGTCAGTCCTATCCTTAGAGTAGTTTTTGCGGTGGTTAAATGTCAATTTTTAGGAGAGATTTGAGCAGTTTTTCTACATGGGTTCCACATAAAACATTGATACTGATTTATGTTCCATAGGCAGTATAACAAATTTCAGAAAATGCTTTTCTCAGGTGACCTCTATGGGTTTGCCTTAACTACAGTTCATATCCAAGACCCCCGGTGAGTTTTTGAGGGAGCTAATGCACCAGAAATGCTTATAAAGCTGCAGCTCAGTGTTTAAATTTTACATATAGTTGCAGTTTGTCTTCCAAAACAAATCTCTTGGAGAAAGGGACAAAATAGGAGGTACTCAATGCCCATTTGCAAGAATTTATATGTGAAACCACTGAGAGATTTATTTTTGAATGGCAAATTGGGAAGAATTGTAAAAGAACTTGTAACTTAAACCCACCTGAGGGTTGACATCTCTTAATTTGACCTCCTGAGACCTCTGGCCCTTTGATGTAAATTTTATTTTCTTGGCTCTGCACAATAATCTGCTATCGAGGACAACTCCCTAAGCTGGGGCACCACTCCAAACACCAGTTAAAAGTTGATGAAATTCCACAGCCTTACTGACTGCAAGGCAATAGATTTTTGGTGTATTTTGTATTCTGGAATTTCATAATCCATACAAAGATATAACTGATATTTAGAAAACCCAATCCAGTGATCCAGATTAAGAGTCTTGCTAATGAAGCTTTTTACTTATTTGTCAGCAGTCCACCTGAAATATAATTTTATAATTTCATTAGTATTGATAATATCTCAGCCTCAAATCTCCGGTGACCTCCAGAATATCTTGGACTCCAATCTGGTTGGAAACCTGTCTGCTGCCAGAAATACAGATGGGGTGGTTTAAAATTTAGCTCAATGTCCCTTTAAAGTTTATTCACAACTCTCAGATTTTCAGATCTGAATGTCTCACACAAAGAGCTTTTCTTGAATTAAAGTCCACCTCCAGTCTATGCAGGGAGCTCTTCCATCTGTGATCATCTGATAAAACAAGTAGCCAAAATTAATATCCATAGTTTTTGGCAGGTGTTCTGGATTTACTTGCGAGCATTCACACTCTCCAGACATCTGCCCCTGCTGCCTGCTCCAATGACATTGTGCCCAGTCCTTGTCCCACACTTAAACAGGTCAACATTTAGTTCTACACAGTCAAGCACGTCCTGGCACTCTGCAACCCCCACCTTTACCTTTGCTGTCAGTGTGAGGCAAGTCATTCTGACAAAAATATTTTGTTCACAAAGTGTCATCATGAAATGTTATGACATTACCTTCCAAAAAAAGTCACCCCTTTCTTCATTTGAAATTATTTGCTGAATTCTACTTGAATCAATGCATAAATTTGTTCATGTCCAAAAGAAGTCAGACTTTTGACAAATTAATTGTTCGCAGAAAACTAGTTTTTAATATTCTGTGAAGAGATGCACCTGCACACTCAGATGTGCTATTACAATTATATTTGTAGGTGTTTTCCATGGCATTCTACCAATGACTAGATGAAATCATGACTCTCTTTAACTCAGGAAAGATTCAGTAACAACTGAGACCCTTAAGAGCATAGCGAACCCTGCAAATTTCTGTAATGGTTCAGTACATTTTTGGCACAACTCCTTATGTAATTCTGATACTCTGTAAAACCTTAGGGTTACTTAGTATAAGAACTTTGTGTTGTATAATACAGAAACATAGAAATGGCTGGCATAACTTCTAAAGGCAAGTGTTTTTTGGTGCTGCTTTGTTTGCTGAGGTATGTTTATATTCTCTGAAAAACCTCAAGCCAAACCACCCCACAAATATGCAACAGCCTTAAATAAAAAAAAATTACAAAAACAAAAATTAAAGAAAAAAAAAATTCTCTGTACTTCTGAGATGGAAGGTGTTCCCAGTAAGGTCCTGCTCCAAAACTCACAGAAGTCAGTGGAAAGACCTACTGACCCAAGCTGGCTTTTGGGGCACAGCAAGCAAGGAGCCCACCCTGCCAGACTGCTGGCAAAAGCATAGTAACAGGCAGGATTTTCTTTTTATTGTATGGATGTTTCAGTATTAAACATTCATACTTGAAAAGGCTTGTTTGTTTCACATACACAGAGAAACCCCTTAACTATGAGAAATAAGCATAATCCAATTGTTCAGCTGAACACCCAACTGAATCTCAAGCTAGAAAGAGAGGGTCCTGTGGCACGCTTACAGTGCTAAAATACACAAAATATTAAATTCGAATTCTGGCTATCATCTACTGATGCCCAAAAGTAAAACCGCTTCTCTGCTTTCATTTCCCCTTCTGTAAATACTGGCAAAGTGCTTATTTATATCTCTACCTGATACCATTGTAACAATAACAAACAAACACATAATAGTAAATTTACAAATAGATGTATATCAAGCTGCTTTTATTCCCTTCTCTTTGTAATGTTGATTCTGTACATGGAAAAATGCTTGATGCAAACATTGATATAAACTAATTAAATCTACACATCATACACAACATAAATATATTCCTTACTAAAAATCTGCTATTTAAAAAAAAAATCCCCTCCCCAAAAGAAGTCTGTTTATTAAAAAAATCCCCAAAAGAACCAAAACGGTGAGAGCTAGGTTTAGTTATTCAACAAAAGCTCTGCTGTTCTTCCACTCTAGACAAATATATAGAAGGTACACATTATTTATTCTGTATCCTTGTGACTGTATTTTGTAAGCTTCATGTATTATTCCATAGGTGCCCAACACCTGGCTGTGACGGCTCTGGCCACGTGACAGGGAACTATGCATCCCACAGAAGGTAACAACCATCCCCTCGCGTGGGGCTGCAGCGCCCAGGGCTCTCGGCTGGCAGCAGCAGAAAGAGGTGGCTCTTACTCTGTGTGCTTCTTTCAGTTTGTCTGGCTGTCCTCGTGCCAGGAAAGGAGGTATCAAAGTCACTCCTACCAAGGAAGAAAAAGAGGACCCTGAACTTAAGTGAGTACAGAAGCAAGGGTCCCTCACGAGTGGAGGGGGGAAAATGGCCTGCAAGAACTCAGGACTTGAGGAATCATAGGGAGATGGCCCAGTTAATCTCAGCCATGTGAGAATAGTGCCCAGAGCTGGAACCAAACCAAGTGTTTCTGCTTCTAGTGGAGTTGGTGGAGCCCATCACCTAGGAGACTGAACAGTGAGGAAGGATTGCTGTGTCTGCTTGCATCGCTCCAATTATTTTAAAGAGTGCTATGCAAGTGCCAATTGGTTGAAAAATTTGGCAAAATGAAGGAAAATTATAACTGATTGAGGTGAAACATGTCAGCTAATTAAATCAGAGTGACACCTTCAAAATATGTTCCAGAGAGCTCAAATATCTGTGAGTCTCATGCCTTTTCTCTATGTATAATGAAAATCTTACTTAAAGTGAAAACTGGAAACTCAGTAGAGATTCACTACATTCCTGGCTTGAATGCACATTCCATTAAAATTTGTAAATGATAACCACCAGAATATGAAAGTGAAGACTTAGTTGTATGCAATGTTGTCTTAATAGTTGCTAATGATATACGCAAAACTGCTTAACACCGCAGCACAAAAGATTCCCTGTCCTTTCTTTGCAAATATTTGCATGGGTTTCCAAGCAAGATTTCCATTTACAGGAACCCACCCTCTGATTCATACCAGAAACCAAGAAAGAAAGGAGACAATGTTGACTTTCTATACACTTGAAGAAGTGGGATTTATTGCCTGAGATAGAATTTCAATTTTCTTTCCTGGCAAAATACTATCTAAATGAATGTCTTATTTTCTTAGTTTCTACAACTGTATTCTAAATTATTTTATTTTAATATCACCGGAACTTCCATTAACTCAGCTTGACAAGAACTGGATGCTCAGGTAAAGTGTGCCACCAGGGACCAAGTCTTACTCTATTCAAGCAAAGTAGCAAAGGCAGCCAGAATGATTTTCTGGGAATTTTTTGAGACTGTTTTTTTCTGCTCTCTCCAGTGAAAATGAGGGTTCTTTTGCTGTGTTTCTGTAGATGTCCAGTGATAGGCTGTGACGGCCAAGGTCACATATCAGGTAAATACACTTCTCATCGCACTGCTTCTGGTTGTCCTTTGGCTGCCAAGAGACAGAAGGAGAGTCCTGTCAATGGGTCTTCACTACCCTGGAAACTGAACAAACAAGAGCTGCCACACTGTCCTTTGCCAGGCTGCAACGGGCTGGGTCATGTTAATAATGTTTTTGTCACCCACAGAAGGTATAACTTTGTGTTTTTTCTTTTCATGTTTCCTTAACATTCCACTTTGAATTGGCAACATGTGAGTTTAGAGCCAGAATAAATCGTGCTGAAGTCTTTTGAGTAATAACATTTCAGCTAAAGTAATGCAAAACAGAAGCACTTTGAGAGACTTAAACTTTTATGTCTTTTTCCCTGTTCCCATTGAACCACAACTTTCCAAGGTGTTCAGATTAGCACAGTACCTATGCATTTTAAAATTAAGTGGAGTTCTTTCCTAGGGAAATATGGAGTTGCATGTGCATATCCTCAAAAGAAAAGAGAAATATCATTGAAATGTCACCAGAAAAGTTTTAGCCAAGAGTCATTCATTTCATCTTTCTACCAGTGGAAAAGTTATAAACTTTGTATTTAAACAGTTAAAGTTACACAAAGAAAAAAACAATAAGCATGCAGCACTCAAATGCAAATGGATTATAGTTCAAAGTTATAAAAATCTTACAAAGAAAATTATTGTTACAGAAGAGGAGTCACACATATAACTAACAACAATAAACACCATCTATTGCAGTGAAAAAGTTAGTATAATCTGACCATATTGAATCATAAATAATTAAAGAATCTGATTGGCAAATTTGTTTTTCTGTCTCTAACAGTAATTAAGTCTACATTCTCTATCTCCTTTGCTTTCTTCCTAACACTGAGCCAACTTCTCCAAAACAAAAAATGTCCAAGGTCATTTGAATAAATTCAGAGTCCAGTGTTATCTTAATTTTATTTCCTACATCCCATCTAAAAGTCTTCACATTAGGACACTACTGTAAATTGTGGCTAATTAAGCAAATAGCATAACCTGTATGTCAGCTGGTTGCAATTCGTAGCAGAGATGATTCCTGTCCTACGTAAGACTGGGTCACTCTCAAGATCATGTTAGTTAAAATGAGGTAGCAAATATAACTTTTTTTGATATCCTTTCCCAAGACATTTGAAACCTAACAAGTAATTCATGGCTTTCAAACAACCTCCCAGTTAGCTATCTGCTCTGGGCAGAGATAATAAGCAGAAATTTAGAATTGCAGAACTAGCATCTTTCCCTGTATAGCTTTTAGCTAAGCTAATGGGTGCTTGGGGTTTGTCGGGGGTTTTTTTGTTGTTTGGTGTTTTTTTCCCATGTGGAAATGCCATGTTTGTCAGGATTCTCTTTTTTTTTTTTTTTTTTTTTAATTTTTACTCACACACACACACAGAGTAATGAACCATTTTCCGGTGGAATAAAATTTCCCTTCTCTCCTTACTTGGCTTCACCTAAATACAAATCCTTCTGCCAGTTCTTTGGCATATGGGTATTTCTTCTTTCTTATTTATAAAGATAGTATTAAGACAGTGCAATTCCTCTTAGCCCTTTAGTGGGCTATAAAAATTGCCTCAGATAATTACCAGCTGATGAAATTGTAAGCTTTGAAATAGCAAAATGTAATTTAATGTGAACAGTGGTTAAAATGCAAACTGACTATATAATAGAACCATTCAAAAAAGCTATTACAACCTATAGGGTATATCCAGAGTTATTATTGTATTGATCATTATTATGTATCAACAAAGTGATACAATAATTGTGCACCGTGGACATCATCACATTAACTAATTTTTTTTAGGATAGTAAACTTGCCGTTTTAAAGGACCATACTCTCCTCTCCTTTGGACAACAATCGCTCAATAAAAACAGTTTCAAATTGTTCGAACTTTAAGAATTCTGTAAATGCATCTTCATGGAACTTAACAGTAGCTGCCACTGCAATTTTGATTATTTTGAAATACACTTAAGAGTTGTTTACTCATAGATTGAGATTTCTGTGCCAATGTTCAAGCTGGAATATACAGCTAAATGGCTCTTTATGAGTTATGTCATTCCCCGAAGCCATGCTATAATGGAGATACTGATGTGACCTTAGGTACAGAGGTCTGTCCAAGTGCATGATAATATTGCCTGAAAGGATTGTTGCCATTTTCAAGTGGGTGCTAATGTTTTTTTTTCCTATCTGTTTCAGCCTGTCTGGTTGTCCTCTGAATGCACAAACCATAAAAAAGGGCAAAATTTCGGAAGAATTAATGACTATCAAGCTTAAAGCAAGTGGCGGTAAGGAGATCTGTAAAAAATGATGACATTTATTTAGATAGAAGGGCCCTGACTCCCATTTATTCTTGTGCCCCTTTATGCCATTCTGACATTAATTCTCACTACTTTCTTCTGTCTCCAGCAATAAAAAAATCTTGAACAACAAAAACATTTGCATGAGAGATTATAAAATTTTTCTCATTTACATCTTGATAACTCAACATTGAGAATATGCTCTTGTCACAGAGCATATTTTTTTATTTGGATATGCTTTCAATATTGTTGCTATTAATAAACAATTAGTTACAGATCAGGAGGATTTAGCTATCTGATGAATAAGGTAAGAAGGGAGAAATATTGTGGGCAGAAATTGACTCATTTCCATAACTTCATTCCTACACGGTTTAGTACCTATGTAGTGCTTGCTCAATTTTGCTAACCTAAGTGCAAAGCAATAATTACCAAAGAGTTGCAGGGGGAAATGTGTAGGAGTCTCCCTTCTTATGCAATGTGCAAGTTGGGCATTGAGCCAGCACTCAGGAAATCTAGTCTTTAGCCTCCAACTGCAGAGGAAAACAGCTGCATTACTGCTTACAGATTTCCCTGGGCTGGCTCCCCAGTAGGCTCGGCTCTAGGCTTTAAAGCAGTAGCAACAGTGGCATAGATCTACCGGAAGAGTTGGGCTCAGAATGATACTAAGCAGAAACAGGTCTATGCATTGCCAGCAGCTGCTAAAGCTCAGTATTTTTCAGGACAAGACTTTCATTAAAGAACTGAAGCTTTTTTTCTTTGATATTCAACTTGTTGGGATGTAAAAGACAGGCTTCATTTTTTTTTCTTCTTTTTCCCTCTAGTACTTGTTACTTTTCTGAAAATTTCACCCTTTCGTGTTATTTAAATTTCACTATTTATTGGATATAACTAAGGCTGTGCTTATTGAAGCTATTCAGCACAGGAGTTTGCCCCCACAGAGATTCTTGCAAGATCAGAAACAGGTACAGATGAAGCAACTAAAGTGAACAATTATACTAGTGAAGATGTTGCCCTGGGGTGTTTCCTGAAAAAGAAGGGTTGCTGTTGCATTCCTTTTAAAACAAAACAAAAAAACTCCACACCCAAACACCATCAATATTTCCTCATGTTTTATGATAAACTTTCCTCTTTCTGCAAAATTTTTCCTTTCTGTACCCTCCAGCTTGTAGTTGCATTATGCAATGAAAAAAAAAAAAAAAAAGAAATTGTGAAAAAACAAGGACTAAGATAGCTCCATCTGTTTCAGCTCATATAGATGTTTAACAGGTAGGAAAGAATTTTAACAGTAAAAGCAAACTAAAAGACAATTTAAGGATCAATCATTTGTTGAAAAGCTTATTTTCCTATGGTTAAGTAACAGGTGATGCAACTTGTTACTCATACATCTATTTACATGTGGACACTTTAAATCTGATATTGTTATTTTCAACTATTCACAGGTATTGAGAGTGATGAAGAAATAAGACACTTGGATGAGGAAATAAAAGAACTGAATGAATCCAATCTTAAAATTGAAGCTGACATGATGAAACTTCAAACTCAGGTATGCCATAATGTGAAACCTTTTCTGATGCTATGTTTAACCACAATAAATAAATTAAATGCTATGTAAATGCTATATTTAAAAATAGCTAGTCTCCTGTGCACTTGTTTTTCCAAGCTCTTGTTTGTTTGTTTTCTGTAAATAAGCACCAGATATTGTCTTAAAGATCTGCTGAATGACAAATTCAGGGCAGTTTGTAGCTAATCTTAGCAAGCAGAAAAAAAACCATACTTACCAAACAAAACACTCATTTTTCTTTGTTGACCAAACATTTGCTTACCAAACCATGGAGATCCTATGACTTGAGTTTTAGGGATGATATTTCCCCTTACTAACCAACTCCAAGTCTTAATGAGAGTTGAGTTTAATGAGTTCTTATGTGTACCTAAGAAAATTTTCCTAGTTTAGTTCACTCACCGTCAATTATTCAAATAGTTTGAATTTTCCCTCCAGGAAACACCTGGTAAAGAATGTATACCTTTTGCTAATTTGTGTACCAGAGGATTTTGATGGGAATTATGGAAAAGAGTCATTCTCTTTCATTATTTTGTATACTGGAGAGATTTAGTTGGCTTTAATGTGCTGATAGTAGTTCTATGAACTGAGCTGTATAGCTTCATCCCTACAGACTCCCACAAGCACCTGGAAGTTAACCTGGGCAGACTGGGTAAAAGCATGAGCAGAAGCCTGCTCAGAATTTTCAGAATAAGAGTGAAAGCAAATGAGATCTGTGAATTGAATATAAATCTAAACTGATCTAAACCAAACTGAGTGTAACCATAGCCTCCTGTATTTGCAACACATTGGAATGAGCACTGTTGACTCATGCTGTTTTTGCAATAACCACTGCGTGTATGGTTTAAACAAGGTAGAAGCCTGTGCCACCTGTGCTGGGTCTAAACAATCTGGCTTCACACCTCAGCAGCTGTGGGGATATCCAGCCCAAATTGCACTGCAGGGGAGCTGTGCTCAGTGTCTCCGGACACTTGGTTCTCTCTGATGATCACTGTGCAATTTGCATGAAGATTGCCCAATTTATGCAGTCAGATTTCTTCTCTCCGTACTTTCTCCCTGGTGAAGGCAGTTTGACCAGCAAAGCCTGAACTGAACTACAGCAGGAGCCATAAATCTCCTACTCCCTTTTAATCTACCCCAGCCAGGTGTTAGACTGCTTTGAACACCCTCCAGACGAGGGGTTATAGTTGATAAGAGGCTCGCAAAAAGGAGTTTCTCACACTGGGGAGTTTTCTGTGTGACTGTGTGTGAGCAAAGGAAGTAAAGTGGCCACAGCAGGAGGCAATTAAGTACTGCAAAGAGGTGCATAATAATAAGGATAGGGTGGGCACAACAATCGTGGATATGACTGCACTGATCCGTGCCTTGTGGAGCTGTGGCGGGGACACAGCTCTTGGAGCTGCCCTGCCCAGCTGTCTCCTCCCGGGACAAGGAGCAAGGCACGAGGGAACCAGACACTGCCATTGCTGGTTTTGTTTCTTCAGCACTGCTTTTGACATCTAAGCTTTCAGAGCTGAGTATATCCCAGATCTCTCACTTTAAAAAGATCATTTTTTCTACCTTGGCTGCTTTTTCCTGCTCCTTTCCATTCTGGTGGTCAGAGATCATCTTTGTCATATGTGCTCAGCTTCCTTCTCAGTTTCCTTTCCACTCTATTTTCCCCTTATTGTTTCCAGCACCAGGCCTGTTGCTAATCCCAGCCAGTCCAGAGCTCACCCAGGAGCAGGGCAGGAAAGTAGCACAACATCTAATACCCGTGCCCTTGCTCTATGGCTGAGCAGCAGGGATGCTGTAAGAGCAGGGCAGCAATGTAAACATCAGCTTCCTTTCTTCTTCCCTCGCCAGCCCTGAGGCCACATTCTCCATCTCAGCTCCACACTGACCTTCCTCTCCAAGCTCAATTTCCTCCTCCCACTCTGGGGCACTCTCTAGTGCCTTGCTGCCACAAGGTTTATCCGTGAATCAGCAGCAAACTCCGTCGTTTCAGAGCAAATACAACCTCTTCTTTGCTCTGAATGTTCCATGGAGAACTTATTTCTCTGCTATAACAAGCATAGCTGAGTTTTGGATTCATCATGGCCTCTCTGGTAATCACCCAGCTGATATTTTAGGTTTAAACTGCAGTAACAACACTGAAAAGGTTTGTCTGTCTGTGTTTGTGCCTGCCTGTGTCTTTTAGATCACATCTATGGAGAGCAATTTGAAAACAATAGAAGAAGAGAACAAACTCATAGAGCAGAACAACGAGAGCCTGTTGAAGGAGTTAGCTGGCTTAAGCCAAGCCCTTATCTCCAGTCTTGCTGACATTCAGCTTCCACAGATGGTAAGACCACAGCCAGCAGGTTAACAGTTAACACCTTCTTTTGGGACTGTCTTGCCAGCACTTTAAGCAGATGATCAAGCTCAGGGACTAGCAGGGGCACTGGAGCTGCATTAGCAGAGAGCACTTTTAGGCTGATTTGCTTTGCAGAGATGCAGGATCATGAAGTCTGTGTGGTAGTAGGTGCAGTTGCTCCCAGGAATGAGCCAGCCCTGGAATCTCTGCCCTGTACCACACCGTGCAAGGCAGGCCTTTCCCTTGTCCCTCCCTGTCTGAACATGCACCCTGCACAAAGAGTGTAAACTTCATAATGATTAGAATCCCTATTTACTCAGTTCCCAGATCAAAACTTTAACTTGTTTCATACAGGTGATTTTTCTGGAACCAACCAAGCTCTATCTGCTAAAAGGTTTCACATCTTACTCTCAAACACAGGCCAAATCCACAGAGGTACTCATGTTTCCAGTCCCCTTTCCAAATGTCAAGAGTGCCATTGGAAGATTAAGTGAGGACCAGGAATGTCAGTCACAATCCTAGAGCCAAACTAGCAAAAAAAAAAAAAATAGTTACACTAACCATGATATCTCCAACTCCTTTTCTTGCTTGGAGAGAGTGTGGATTCCCCAGGACATGTAACTCTTATAATTTCCACAACCCCTCCATTAATTTGGATGGCTGCCCTGTTTATGACTTCTCCTTAGTTGCCATATCGCTCCTTTGACATGCTTTGGGGTTGCGTGTTTGGGTTTTTTCAGCCTCAATTTTACCTCCTACAATTATAATCTGTTTTGTCTCCATTTAGGGGCCAATCAGTGAGCAGAATTTCGAAGCATATGTAAATACACTCACAGACATGTACAGCAATCTGGAACGGGACTATTCCCCCGAATGCAAAGCTCTGCTGGAAAGTATCAAACAGGCAGTGAAGGGCATCCATGTGTAGGATGTGAAAGCTGCTGGGCAACAGAAATTACTTAACAGCAGTAAACTCCAGATGGATCTGTTAGGAGTTCATGTACTGCTAAGGGGTGTAGGTTGCCATGCTGCATTTACAATTGCAACATTGCACTAATTTTTTCCCAGCTGACATAAAAAAAGAGAATAAAACCACAACAGACTATTTGTATTAACAGCAATGCACTCTGTTAGTATATTGTATTTATTTCAGTACAATTTCTTTTTTTTTCTTCTTTTGCACTCAGTTTTTGTAAAGTGAATGTAAAAAGTGTGTGCAACTATTTTTTATATTTTTTATTTATTTCTAATCAAAGAGTTGGTTTTTTTATCTTTTAACAGCATTTTTGCGGCCTGCCATATTTTTACAAATGTGTTTATTAATTTATTTTCCAATGGGATTTTAAATAGACTGAAAGCTATACTGTAAATTAAATAACTTGCTGGGTTTGTACAGGAAGAAAAAAAAAACCTATGAAAGTAACAAATGACTGAACCGTGGTTCTAGTTTTATTTTCCTCACATCCTGCTTTTTTATAATGGCTTTGTATCAGAAATGGGTTTGCAGTAACATGAGATGTGAAGATGCATGGAATGAGAAGATAAATGGTGCCCACTAGTGGGGAACTTGGGCTCTTGAAAGCACAGTATGCTGGAAAACAGTGTGTTAAAGAATATGTTAGCAATAATGAAATATAGCAATCAGCAAAGCACTTGACTTGGCTGTGTGATTTAGCCTATGAAAATGATTATTTAAAATGTTTCAAGAGAACTTCAGATTTATTTTACCACTGCAGTTTTTGTTCAGAGTTAGCTCATGGAGGGAAATGACAATTATCTCTAAACAAGAAGGGTAATTAGGTAGGTACTGGTACTTTTTTTAGTATGAGACATTGAGGTTTTAAGCAAGTGATCAGTATTGCAATGGATTTGGATTTAAGAAAATGCAAACACATCCCAAGCTAAAGGCTTTGTACATAATGAGTCGAACACATCTCCCCTGAAATGGCATTTAATACTGGTTTGAAGGTAATGGCAGCTGAGAAGGCAGCCGTCTGGGGGGCAACAACACCCCTCTGGCACCACACTGGTCGCTTGCCCTTTGAATGATCAGTAGCAACACCGAAACTGGTTTCTCCCATCCTTCTTCACTGAGACTAGGCTGATACTGAATTTGTCACCAGTCTTCTGGTAGGGTACCAAGTGCTTCAGAGCAGACAGACAGGTGGAGGTGTGGACAGACGAGCACTTGCGCAGAGGCGCGGGCGTGCGCCTCGGTATCCGGTTAGCCTGGGTGTGGAACTTCTGAATCCGTCAGAAACTAGCGGTTGCTATAACAGAGGCAATGTCTGTTTCAGGGATTGTAAGTAATTAAGCATTGTTTCAGAAGTTTTTTTTATATTTATTTTTTTTAAGGAAAAAGGTATAAACAACCAGCTAAACTGCCTTTTTTGTATGCACACACACCTCATGTGCATATGTGCCTCAGTGTAAATGTATACATGGATCTAGCGTGTGTTTAATTTTCCCGTGCTATAATGAAAGTGTTTATTTTTATTAGCCGCATTTATATTTAGATTGAATATGATGGCATTCACAGGCTTGACATATACAATTATATTATTACTGTTCCTGCACAAAAGTACTATTCAGAAGTGATTCAACTCTCATGCACTGTGGTCACTGTTCCGCATTAGGTGGGGCTTGCTTTTTGTTGGGGGGTTGATTCAATTCTCCAATCTTAGTTTAAACATGGGAAAATGTGTGTTCTTAGGAGCTGTGTTTATTTTTCAATTGATTTTTCAAAAGCTACCATATGTGCTGTCTAATATAAATAGGAGAACACCAAACAAAAATTTGCTATTAAAGTTATTGTTCTTGCTAAAAACACAAAAAGCAAACATTTGTTATACTTGTTAAATGCATACAAAATGAGTTCACTCATTACAAAGACTAAAATTTAATTTACTAAATATTTTAACAAATTTGTTATATATTTTATTTAAGTAAAAATAAAATCTCTTACTGACCTATGTATTTATTATTATGATTTACTATGGCTTCAGGTTAATTTATCTGTGTTTGGTTGTTTGCTCAGGATGTTCTGTGAAGTATGTTTGTATTTATTTGCCTCCCTTGTACTTGATGTGTTTTGTAACGTGCACTGTTTTTTTTCTTTCTGTTTTTCTTTTTTTTTTGTGTTTAAATGCATTGATGAGCTATACTGTAAATTAGACCTTTTGTAAAGAGCAATGATGTATGCATTTTTTAATTTGGAGTAGTTTGTATACTGTTTCTTCATAAAATTAATATTTCTTACATCAAAACAACAAAATTGTGTTCTGTGCTGTACATTTGGTGTATGGTAGGAAATAAAATTGATAATGAAATATTGCAGCAAGTTTGTTGGGTTTTTTAGCCTCTAGATGCCAACTTATATTACACTTTCTTAACTGCACCTGGCACTACACAATGTGTCAGATGTTTCACTTGCTTTGTGTACAAAATGTGTCATCCTCATAAGTAAATCTCTGATATAAATAATTTAATTAGTGTTTTACTTTGTCAATTTGAAATCAGGAGGAGAAAAACAGAGCTGCTTAAGAGGTCCTTTTCACTTCTGAAGGGAAAAAAAAAATTCAAGATGATAATCACTGCATTATTTAATGCATTCTTTTCTTGGCAGTTGTAGACTTCATTTATACTGATAAAGTACAGGATTTGTGCTGACCTTTAACAGCTGCTAAATGATGTTTCAACATAAAAGCCATTGTAAAGTTTCCAGCAATTCGGAACCGCCCACTGTTCCAGTGCAATTTTCTGCTGAGAATTGCAGTGCTTAGACATTGCAGAAATAAAAATCTGCTGGTTTTAGAAAGACAGTATTTCCATCTAAAGGACTTTCTTTTTTCACTGCTCGTTGTAGCGAAAACAGGCCAGTTTTATTTAGGGTGCATGCTAATGGCTTCAGGAGCATTTCTTATCTCAGATTCCAACTTTCCACAGATAGACAATAATTTTCATTTGGAAAATAAGTCAAATTTAAATGCCATAAAGTAGCTGATAATTACTTATTTGAATAGACATATTTAGATAAACCAAAATGGTCTGACACATTGAAAAAATGACCTCCTGCATTTAGCTAGAAGAGAATTTAAAAATTTGTATCACATAAATCCAGGATGCTCACAAATCTTGCCAGGTTTGAAACTGTAGAGTCAGCAAAGGGCTGGAATGAAGACAGACCTTTCATGGGAAGCTCTGCTCCAGTGGAGTTCAGAGTTTTCTTTGTTCTAGGACACTTATCCAAGGGCAGAAAGCAGTTCTTTTTATTAAGCCAATTATTAGTTATTTATGTAATATGACTTAATAAATATAAAATAATATTATAATATTTTTTAGTGTTCTTAACATTTACTGTTAAACTTCTGATGTGGATCTTCATATCATGAGACACTAGTGGGACAGTCTCTTCTCACACATCACAGATGAGGCAGAAACAGGTGACCCTTAGCAATGTGCCTTAATGCTAAACAAATAAAGACTGAGCCCAACATTTTCATTTTGTCTGACTGCACAAATTCAAATCACAAATATAGAAGGCCTTATGGTCAGACAGACAGCTCTTCATGTGTCATTTTTAAAGTTCTACACTAAATGCGATTATCTCTGTTTATAAGATTGGGGGAAGGCAGTGGTATGAGGATGTTAGGATATACATACACCTAAGAAAACTATGCTGTATTCTCAAATGCTTCCAGAAATCTGAGACAAAGATTGTGAGCAGAAAAAGCACTTTTCCTAGTGGTTTTGGATAGTAATATGATATCCAGAGTTAAGTGATTAAATTATTATTATCTAAAGACTATCTACATCCATCTTTAAACAACTTGCTCTGATAATGTGTCAGTGTTGAAATATGGCCTTTTTC
Source organism: Drymodes brunneopygia (assembly GCA_013400955.1). NCBI lineage: Eukaryota > Metazoa > Chordata > Aves > Passeriformes > Petroicidae > Drymodes > Drymodes brunneopygia. The sequence continues at coordinate 152,213 of VZTZ01006647.1, read as the reverse complement.
CATTTGAAAAAAAAAGAATAAACATTTAAGCTATATTCATTATTAAACTAATATAAGCTGGGGAGTTGGGGATATCCCAAAACAATATGGTGCTTGAACAACCTGTCAAATCATTTTCATCTTCTGAAGTTTCCATTTTTAACAATTGTTCTGTAACATAGAAAGGGGAAAGTACTTAATTCAGTAGAAATACATAAATTCCAAATATTGAATTAACTTAAAGGGAATTGAAGCTTTAAATTGAAAGAGAAGGAAGGGGAGCAAGAACAGTCAACATCTGCTGTCCTGACAGCTCAGGAAGCCTATGCTCTCTCTTAACTAACCGTAAGGAAGATTATTGAGTCTATGATGTAGAAAAGATTCTATAGAAAACAGATTCTGTTTCCTACTGCAATTTTATCTCTACTTACTAATTAAGCATCTCTTCTCTCTAGCTGACTTAGTGTATATATCTAACTATGTCATGGCTTTTCTACTCAATGCCCCTTCGTCCTACTTAAAATGTACTTTTAATAAGTGACAGGATTTCTTGATGGGAATTTGTTATCATGCAGTGACACAGTTTTGACAGAAGTCCTGTCCTTGGTTTCCTCCTGTGTTCCTTCAGCACAATACATTCTACCTGTCTTGGCAATTCTGCTGTGCCTAAAGTTTTTTTATGATTTATGCTGCTGTGTAACTTGAATGCTGCCAGGAGATCCGCATCAGATATAAGTCCTTTGTTCAACTTGCTTAGGATACCGTGGGATGATAGAGCTCCATTTAGCTTTTGTGCAATGTAGGACAGTGACCTAGTTTCAGTACCTTTCAATATCTCATTCTAGCTTGGTTTTCTTCTGTCTCTTTTGCTCTAGTAAGTCTTAGACAGCCAAGCTTACACATAATTGCATCAGGGATTAGTCTGATTTCCTGTCTGACTTCATGGTACAAATTGCTTCAACTGCATTTCATTCTTAACAAATGTTCCCAGGGACATTGTCTAAGTAAATCTCAGGACTTCTCAGTTATGTGATAGCAATTACTATTTAGGTTGCTGTTGTCTGCTCCTGAAACTGTTACTGCACAAGACTTTTTTCCAACCAGCTTTTGGTGCCCAGCACCAGATTTTGATGCCCAGCTTCACATCCCTTGGAGGAAACTCATTTTTAGAAGCTAAATACACAGCTGTTTTTGCCAAGCAGGGCCTTTTCCAAATTCCCTTCTCTGGGCAATCCAAATTGCCAGCTACTAAATTTTCATATTATTTCTTACCATTGATATATATATATATAGAGACTATCTTTTTAACCATAAAATTCCAGGTGAATACTTACACCCATCCAAGGTATTGAAGAAAATGCCACTTTTGTTTCCCCAAGCCTGGTCCTAAACCTTACCAGACTCCTTGTTTACTGTTTGTGCAAACCTTTTAAATTTTTTTAACTTTTTTTTTTCTTCTGACAGAAAGTTTTAAAAAAAAGGAAGAAAAAGCAAAGAAATTAATCTCAGTCTTTATTTAACTGAAGATATTGTCTGTCCAAACATTTCTCTGAAGCTGGGGATAGGGTTGAAGCTATCTGGTTAGCAATATTCCTTAATTACAGTAACATGTAATATCCAGCATGCACCCTCTGCTTACTTCTAAAACAAGAAACAAATTTGGAATTAGGATCCAAGTTCTACACTTATTTCAAAATTACTGGGATGAACTTGATCTGATCCTTTAGACGCAGGATGAGCTTAGCTCCTTTGGGAGGGAAGTGCCTAGAACTGGGAGTTGGTTTCCTTAATTTTGATGTACAGTCAAAAAGGTTTTAGGGAAGGAATGAAGGTTTTAAAAAGCACACAAAAACTTACCAGCAGAATGGGTGTAAATTGAATTCCTTCAGTGGAGTTGCAGTGCCATCCCCGCAGAATGAAGAGCTGAGCTCTTTGCACAGATAGATGTGGCAGAGGCAAGGCACATGGAGCACCAGTGCTGAAGATTGTGGGGGGACATTTTGTGCTTTCCAGCTGGCAGGAGACAAAACGGCCCCTCAGAAACCCCAGATTGAGGCCCTACTCAGGCTTATAGATAACTCTGAGCAAGAGACTTGATTCTAGCTCTGTTTCCACATCTGGGAAGTGAAAATGACTCCAAAGCGCATTGGGAATAGGCAGTAACAGTCTTACACGGGGCATGAGGTACAGGCATGTGTGTACAGTGAGACCAGAGCAGATGTATAAGGGCATATAGCCACCCCACCCCCTTTTTATTTTTTCTTTCTAAGACATTATTACAGTCTTCATTTCATTGCCCTGCTTCTTACATTGTTTCCCTTGAAGATGTCTTCCAGTTTGTGTGCTGGCCAGTCCCAAACTAAATTTTCAAAATACAGAAGCTACATTTCAAAACAACAGAAGCAAAGGCTATAAAAGCAGAAGGATTTTTTTTCTTTTTTGAGATAATGGAGCTCCTATAGATTTTGTGAAAAATCAGCTGATTGCTATGAGAGCAAAATTATGATTCATGAGAAGAGGGAAGAGGAGGGAGGTTCAGCTGTCAGAGCTTCTGCTTGGCCAGCTCCAGATCAGCATGACGTGCAACTCCGAGTAGCAGCATGAGTTAGTGCAAGGCTGGCTAGAGAACTGTACTCATGTGCTTGGTGCCGTGTCAAAGGATGTAAATAGTACAAGTCCCTTGTGTAAATGCTTGAGCAAGAATGAAGGTAGACAAGCAGTGACTATAGTCCTGTGTTTATAGCGACACCTACAGGGTTGGGGCACAGGGCAGAAAACCACACCAGCTCTATCCAGTGCAGAACAGGCTTGTTTTCCAAATGTGGGTCTTTACCCATTTTGTCACACTAAATACCCTCTCCAGCTTGCTATGGGATGGATCATCAGGAGATTTGTTACCATACCTCCTTCCTGAGGAAGCATGTGCTGCCTCTGGGCTCTGGCTGACCCTGGGATGAGTTTTTATGTGGAAGAATGAAGGTATTACCCAGTACCAGCATGGCAGGCTAAGCATTGCTGGGAAAACCCCAGTGGTGCAAAATTCCAATGGCCAGCACATCTGCTTTTACAGGCTGAGGTTTGGTGGGGTGGCTGATGGTGGGGAGGAACCAGGGTGCTCGCTGCATGCCTTCTCTCCTCTGCCTGGTGGCACATACCCACATATTGCCAGCCCCAGCCAGGTAGTGGCCGTCCAGCTGTGTTTCTTCCCTTTTCCCCCCTCCATACCCAACCCAGGCTGGAGGCAGTCCTTGCTGGTTTTTTTTTTTTTTTTTCTGCAAGAGGCTTAAATCTCCTTTCACCATCTTGGGAGCATAGCGTGACTGCAGCCTTTGCTGGCTGGCCCAGCTGCCACCACTCATGATGCCCTTTTTATTGCCAGATTAGAGGACATTGTCGTGATGCGCATGAAGCCTTCCAGATAAGGCGCTGTACAAGTTCCAGCAGGTTCCAAATACAACAGAGCGGCTTTCACATCCAGCCCACAGGATCAGAGTTTATTTCCCCAATGCAGACAGCTTTGCACTGCCTTCCTGTTAATTAAAGTAGTGATTACAATACTGCACTGTTTACATGCAAGATTTTGCATGGTCTTGGCCATTCACGTGCAAATGAACTTGTAAGCCTTTCTGTGCCCTAAAATCTGCTGATGTCAGTCTTCCAGTTCTAACTCCATGTTGTAGGACATGTGGCTCTCTATAGCTTAGCTTTGATGCCCCCAAGTCATATTATCTCAATTCTGAGCTTCATTATGATAAATCTTTCACTGGTTTTAAATCAAAAACTTTAATTGTACCGTCCTTATTCAGCTTAGGTTTTGGCTCCTGAAGGCAGCAGTTTTAATTGCATCATTTGTATAGTGGCCCAATATGTTTTGGTGTGAAAAGTGCATTATCACTTTTAATTTTGCATTATTTTCCCCATATGTTTTAGTTACACTAAAACTTCAGATGGGAAATGATGAGGCTTTTCCACTGTTCCCTCATTCTCTCCTCAGTGTTTTCTAATGAGCTAAGACCACACTATTTTCTTTTGTTCTCATCAGTTGAGGTTTTAGGGAGCTGTTTATTTGTAGGGTAATTCTTGTATTTATGTAGAGCAAGGCATTAGACATTTTTATCCTCTGCTTATTAACAAGCCAGATGGTACCGGCTGCTACCCACACAATTCCAATTATCAGATGGCAAACTGAAATATACGTGGGGCAAATGAGAAGATGTATATTAAAGAAGCCTCATGTAGAATTGGCTTCTCAGAGACGTTGATTCACAGAGGGGTACTAGCAATTAGGGTCTGACAGCCTGCTGCTGAATGTACAACATTGGCCTGGGGGCACAAGCGTTCAGCCTCCAAAATTTTAATACTCTCTCTTTCCCCTATGGTATGAATACAGATCTTTGAAATCCAATTCAGGTCGTTCATCCTTTAGACTTCTTGTCCACTTCAGAATGATATGTAGTATCAAAACCAGTCAGTAAAATATCCCAGAAAGATACAGAAGAGCTAAAAAAAGCATGAAATCTGTTCATCGTATCTCCTAATACACTCTCATGTGCCCCTTGGCATGTACCTCAGTAACACAGGAATGGCTGTAACACCAAAATCTAGGATCCAACCAAGTATTACTATTCCAGGTCTCAAATTTACCTAGAAGTTACAATTTACACATGGATTTTTGCTTAACAGCAACTCTTAACTTCAGGTTTAAACATAAAGTGGTCTGTTCATGCTGATTATGGTTGTCTTCACGGTCTTTTAAAATAACTTTTGAAAATTCAGAACCCAGACCCAGTCCTTACTTAGGAATTCACCCTACATCATTGACACAGGCTGATAATAAAGAATAAATGCTCTTAATGGGAGGTTTTATATTGCTTTGTTGTGTTGGTGGGGTTTTTTTGTTTGCCTTTTTTTTTTTTGTTTTTCTGTCCAGAAGACAGAATCTCCACAGGAAAAGCTTTTGGGTAAAAACTGTGCTCTTTTGCCTTCTTTATTTTGACATAGAAATAACATACATGAGTTATCCAGGAAGATGGTGAATTATGTGGGAAATTTTTTGTGAGATATTTTTATTCCTTTTCTCCAGCGGCTCAAGCTGAAAGTGCTAAGCCAAATCAAACTGATGGCCTCAGGTCAGATCAGCTAGAGAGAAAAGTTATTTAAGCTAAAGTAGTGGTTTTCTAAAGTTCTTCAGTTTTCATATAGGCTACTAGCAGATTAATCATCTAGATGACTGTATTTTGCAAAAGTTGTAACATGAAGTATTTCAGATTGTTTCTAGTTTCTGTTTATAGTATCCAGTCAAGAGAACACCTCTTTCAACAGCTGCTCTCACAATGCAAGGGGAAGGTACTCTCCTTGCAGCTGTTCCTCGCTCTAACACTTATAACCTACAGGTCTTGCTGAAGTGTCTTGACAGAATGAGTTTGAAAAGCAACTCTGCATGGTGTAACATCATTTACACTTCAAACAGCTGACCACATGCAAATGGCACATGTGCAAATTCTCGCTCCTATTCATGGAGGAGCGAAAGATGTGCCCAGGCATTTGTCTGCCATTTGGTTACACAAGCATATGAATCTGCAACTGTGAAGAAGCTGCTGCTGCTTCTTTCTCACCTTCCATCTGTGAAATGGAGGGCCGAATAATATTTCTTTCATCTAGCTGTTAGCAGTAGAATTGAGCAAGACTTGCAGTGGTCTCTAGAATGCTCTCAATGAGATCCTAAGTGTGAATCTGTGGTCCAGCTATTCACACAGTCTTGGGGCGTTCAGTCAGAGTTTTGTACCTGGGTTAATAGGTATAAAAAATCCCAAACCAAACCCAGACCATTGTCTAGTATTTGTTCATTTCAGTGAAAGAAGCCCATTGGCTTCTTTATGTTACAGATATTCCTCAAAAGGTTTAGGCAAAGCGGAGAGATTCAAAATAAGCATCTCCTTGTAGATCCAAGATGCAATTGCCAGTCTCTCCCAGTCTACACCATCATCACTTTTTGCTTCAGTGCCCTAAAATCCATCAGGCCAAAGTCTAATTTGATTTCTCAAAATAAGAAAACCAACACTGGATCAGGTGCTTGGAGATCACTGACATCCTAATTATTGTCAGGTTTGGATTGCAAAGAAGTGATTCAATAGCTGAACATCTGTGTACTTGCTCACATAGAGTTGCTGTTTCACCCACAAGCAGCTGTGGAGTAGACAGGCAACATTCTCTACATGGTGATAATTACAGTGTGCATTACAAAGGAGGCATAGACATAAGAGCATGCAATCAGATTGGGTTTTTTAACTTTGGAACAGAGAAACACTGCTAGATCCAAGGCTAATATACATAAAATAGCTTTCTCAGCCAAAAGAGAGGAACATTTAGTTAGATCTGAATGAAGAATGGGCAAATTCTCTTACTAAACAGGAAACTTTTTCCAGTCTTAGTTTTGTTTCTGTAGAAGCAATGGTTAAGAACTAACCCAAGCACATAAACTCTTCCAGAGACTGAAATATAATTGTTTATCTGTGGATCCAATCACTTCATCTGCTGTCTTATGCTCTTTTAGCCTCTCAGTCACATCTTTAGATGAACATTACTGCATCCCAGAAAAAAATAAATCAGTGAAATCTTTTTCCCAAGGCAATTTTTCACGGCAAGCAGCTATGCGCTGCTGAAACACTATAAATTCGAGCTCAAATAAAACAAAATGGATTTTCATTAATGTGTGATCCTTGTATGCGGGACTGCCTTTTCCCTACATTCTGGATCTAGAAGCTCAACTTTCTTTTTCATTGCTAGGAGCTGAAAGGCATTCAGTGCCTTCCTTGGGTTAATTCTGACACTTTGAATTCACTGTTCCAAGGTTAACATGGGAGTATGAGTGTGCTAGTGTGATGTTTTAGGGGTCACTACCCACACAGCCAGAGAGAACAGTCTCACCTCAGGTAAACAGAGCATCCTGGATGGTGGCAGGTGTGACTATATCATAAAACATAAGGATTATGCCAAAGTGCAAGAAAATTGAATGATGTCAGGGGTCCAACACTTACTGCAAAATGGCTGCATTTTATTATCACAGGGGTTTCTGGTATGATAATGACTGCACAGCAAATTCCTTCTCTAAGCAATAGTTTAGTCCGTGTGTTTACATTACACTTATGGAGAAGGGAAATAGAAATCAAGTTTCTACTGGTTGTTTTTTGTTGGTTTTTTTTTTCACGAAAGCAAGTCTTGTTTTTGCACCTGAAATATTCAGGAACTGTGTTTTGTTTGTCATCTGAATAGGTTCCAAAATGTCACGATTTTTTCACTGAGGGAAGATATTAGGCACAGCAAAATTTGTGACAGAAAAAAAAGGTAAGTCACTCTATGAAAGCAAACCAGCTGTCAAGGTTTTGGTTGTTCCCTTAATAGGTAGCTGTGGAAAAGCATTGTTTGGATAGAACAACTGCAAATCTGGGATTGTGGCACTAAGCAGGATGCACAGGAGGAAAATAAGGAAATGGAAGATTTAATTTAAAGTAAAAAATTTAATTTAAGGGAAAACACATTGGAGAGGAAGAGAGATGAGGAGCAGTAACAGGAGCCTCCCTCCTGCCTGCAGTCAGGACCAGGTAGAAGACAAAGGCTGGGCACTGACTATGTAGAATGTGTCTCTGCAGAGAGCAAATATAATATTGTGACACACCTGGAACAAAGCTGTGTGTGGTCAGTGGGTGTCTGTCAATGGCTCGAGGTGCTTAAAGCACAGGGTACCCAGCACTGAGGGTCCCCCAGCAGCAAAAGCTGATGGGATGGGTGCGGGCAGCCTCTGGCTGTGGGGAGAGGCCCTCTGGGTTTGCTGGCACAAGAACAGACCTGCAGGGCCCAGGTTTGGCCCAGATGGCCACCCTCTCACTTAAAGCCTGCAGAGAAGTGTTGGTCCATCATTGCCTGTGCCCCTGAATGGCACTCAACACTCTTGTGTCAGCAGTCCCCAGGGGGCTTGTAATAATTTATATTAGCTGTGGTTCACCCCCTTGTATTTTGTATCCCACAACAGAGAGCAAAAATTCAGCAGGACGCTTAAACGTGTTCGTGTGAGTTGAACACAGTTGTTCTGCTAACCTTAATGGTGCTATTCACATGCTTAGAGCAAGGCCTGCGCTCAAGTACACTGCTGAATCAGCTCTTGTGTGTGTACTGAAATATAACAGTGATTTCTGCAATCAAGGCCAGTGCCAAGCTCTGGTACACCCCTGCCTGGAGTCAAGATATTAGCCCAATGCTGCTGTGTGTAGTAGCTGGCATTGCAGCTCCTCTTCCCAGGGCTGCTGAAGATGAGCAGGAAGCATCCACACAAATTGGCTCATGCTGCTTCTTTAATAATTCATGTATTTTTGCTCTCTTCTATAGTTAATGAACCTCCCCCACTCTCACCCTCGTTCTCTCTCCCTCTCCCATTCAGTCAGTTTGTTGTGGTTTCATGTATCTAATCCATCTGTCACTCGATTATAGCTATCGAGCACCTGTTATGGATTTCTAGAGTTTCATTCAAGCTGTTGACAAGTTATTCACAAATTGGCCCTTGTCACACTGTCATCGTGTGGAGTGCACTTTAGTGAATTCTTTTGGGTACACAAAATAATGAACAGAAGACAGCAAGGCTTGTGAATTAAGCAGTTTCCTATCCCCAATATTTAAAGGATTGTCAGCTAATTGGAAGTTTCTTGTTGGTGATATATTTTTAAGCCCTATCCTTAAAATATTTTGCGTCCTCTATGCAGACCCTTTTGCATGAATAAGCATAACACAACTTGATTGAGCTGTCAGGGCAAGCTTTGCTGACAATGATGCCTTATTCTATCCAGTCTGTGTTGCAGCTGTGACAAGTTGATCATTACTTCTTCTGTACAATGCTACTTGCCTACACTGCTTTGGTACTAGCAGGGGAAGCAGAGGGCTGGCTGACTGACTAGCCCTCAGTAGCTGCAAGACTCTTCTCCTTTCGGTGGTTATTTGTTTTATTTTGCCCTGAAGGATACCAGGCAGAAATCAGGCATTGGAGGTGACAAAGGTCACTATCTAAATGTGAAACATCTCCAACAAAGCATTAAGAAAATGTAAGGTTCAAAGCAGGTTCAACTATGTCTTGAAAAATCCTCACTTTCATAACAAAGTTTCAAATATCTCAGTACCAGAAGGTCTAGAAATACCTTTTTTCACCCAGTTTTTACTTCTGCTCCCATACAGGTGATACTTACTCCGTAGGCTTTTGTTCTGTGCTGTTCATGTAATTCTTTACTTCTGTCTGTGCTCTGCTTTCACTCCCTAGATACTCTTCTTGTTACCAGTTTTTACTTGAAAGTAATATGGTACCAGGATAACATTAACACAAGCTACAAGAGGATTCTAAAATATTCTCCCAGTGCTGTGTATTAGTGGTACAGAAAAAGGCATTTGCAAATACAGGCAAAGTGATTGATCTGTTTGCAGCTATGAGATAAGTTATTTATGCACAATTTGGCTCAAAACAAGTAAATGTAGTGCATGCATATCTGTATATTTAAAAACTATTTTGCAGCAATGAACATATGTACATTTTTCTAGTGTAGTCTGCAAATCCTTCAAATAAGATTCCAGGGCTTCAATGTTTTCATCTTTGAAGAGGATTTTTTTTTCTAAATTCAAAAGGAGAGAAACTAAGGTTTAGCAATTGCCTTGTCCATATGGGGTGCAAATATAGCACTACAAAATTATCTGGCAATTGCAAAGGGGCTAAATTACTTCTGCTCACTTGTTAGATTTCTTAATGCCTAGGGGTTTGATGCTGTAAGATCCATTTTTCTTTGTGGTTTCACAGGGAGAAATTCCAGCTGCCCTGATCATTGCTCTGATAAACCAATAGGTGGCAGGACTTCAAAACAAACTGTGAAAAAATAAAGCAATGTTCCATTATAAAAAAATTTAAAATAGAAAGTGAAAGTGCCTCAATAGTTAATAGCTTAACAGTTATCTCAAAAGAAGTTACTTTTAGAGTTTTTTGAATATGTTTAAAATAATTTAATGTTCAAATCTGTGAACTGCAATTCAGATACTCAGAACAACTTCCAATTAAAAAACCCCAGAGTTTCAGGGAAGTTATGGGCTAAGTTTGTAAGGGCATTTAGGTATTAGAAGATGCTGATGGGCATCCATGATTTTTAAAGCATGTGAGATTCAGATTCAAACAAATACTTAGATACCTAAATATTTAGTCACTTATGCTGTATGATACTGTGATACTGATCACCTTGAGGGATCCCAGCAGAAATGGGTTACGATAATAAATTTCTTTTCCAAAAACAACTTCCTTTGAGCCAGGTCATACACTCAAACTATGCACATGAAGAGGCTTCACTGTGCATTTTAAAACCAGATCATGGTGAATCCATCAGTGCAAACCAGTAATGACAATTTCTCACTTGCTGCTATCCTGCACATTCGAATCAGCCCAATATCAATTTCAGCACCACAGTAATGAGCTGCTGTGGGCCCTGCCTCAAGCAAAGATCCTGCAAGCCATGACACAAGGGTTTTAGCCTGGATATCTAACAGTCCTTCTATTACTAGCTTTCACATCCAGCAGCATCCTCAGAGTGCCTGAGGCTGGCTGTCTCCCAGCACCATGGCAGAAAAATAAATACAGGGACACCTCTAGATGGAAGAAAAGCCCAACTCCAGACTACCTGACAGCTGAGGGATAGTGAGAATAATAGAATAAGTGAGCAGAGACAGCCTCTGAGACAAGCAGAGGTTTTGACAACTAGGGCACAGGCTGCTTAAGTAGTTGACTTGGCTGCGGTGCCCACGTCCAGCACAGCTCCCCGCCAAGGATCCTGAGCGAGGGGAGCTGCCTCTGAACTGGCATCACATCAGTTGCTCAGACACATAAGCCCCATTCTTTAGCCTTGCACTTTTGGCTAATTTAGGCAGCTTCCTCGCTCAGCTGTTTGCCTCTAAAAGCTGAAAATCCCTTTCTTACAAGCTTAACAATTCCCATGTAGGGATCCCAAGCTACAAACAGACACTCAAGTTAGTGCAGAAATTCCAAGCTGTGAGCAGTCGAGGAGTTGTGTTGTGCATCTCTGCCAAACAATGCTGAAAACCATCTAAATAAATCCCTTCAAATCCTAAATCTTGCTGGCTGTGAGGAAACTAGGCTAGGGGGGCTTAAATCACTTTTGAAAATTAGTGTAGGATCCTAAGTCACTTATGTGCCTTTGAAAAATTTATCCTTAAAAGTTGGATGTTCAAAAGTGATTTTCCTTCACAAGTACCACTGCTAACTTCAGAAATCATCCCTGAAGTGAACATGAATAAAAAATTATTCATAGAAATAAGGGTATCACCATCTGTCTGAAAAAAAGGGAAGCATAAAACAGGCCCAACACCATATTGGTGTTCAGGCTTTTTCAATGAATCGCTTTGAAACAAATTGGTTTTCATTGGCTTTAAAAAAAACCCCAAAATTGTAATGTGTTCCTTCTAATTTTTTTAACATATAAATCCAAACGCTTCCTGAGTATCTCCAACGGGTGGTGTGAGCCTTTGATTACAGGATCCTGGTAAAGGAGGATATTTTGGCCCTTTGAAATTTTTTCCCGGTGATGCCAAAAAGAAGTTTCAGGTGTTTTATAGCTGCTGAAGTATTGTACTGTAAGAACAATTGTAACATCTCTAGTCTTATTTTTGCATAAAAAATAAATAAAGGTTTATAAAAATTTGTTTTACCTTCATTTCAGTTGTTACAAGTCTTTCAGTGTGATTTAGGGTTGTTCCTTTCTACTCTGAAATGGTTCAAGGAGTGAATAGCCTTGAGGAAAGTAAACAGGTATCATTCCAGGAAGCAACTGTTGAAGGTCTGGATAGAAATGTATAAAGCTGGGCTAGATTCAACTGTTGGCTGCACCAATGAAAAATAAGATGTCATTGTTATACGTGCTTCTGATGTTGCTGCATTTCCATAATATGCACCTGTAGTGAGACATGAGGCTGAGCAGAACACCTTGTCTTGGTCGCCTGCTCTCTTGAGCAAAGGTAGCCTTGTATATCTACTGATTTACTCCAAATGGTTTTCTTCTCAGCAGGTCTCAAACATTTTAAAAATGGACTTTTTTCTTTAATAGTTTGTGTGTCTCCTATGGTCACATATCAGAGTATTCTACGTGTAGTGCCATCTTTAGCACATGTAAACTTTACATCCCAACCTCCATCTCACTTCTCATTTTCATGGTGTCTGCTCCCCCTAAAATAACTTTTTTCAATACTTTAGAAAAGCCACCACTGACAAAGCAAGTCCACATGGTCTCAACAACCCACCCAGAGCTACTTTGGAAAAGGAAATCTGTGAGAAGGTGGTCAGAACAGAACATGGAGGGAAAGTGAGCCAAGACAAAAACAAAACCAAACAAATGGAAAAAAAACCCACAAAAAAAAAAAAAAACAACCCGAAAAACCCCAAACCAAGGAATTCTTTAGATCTTCTCCTACTCTGAAGATTTGAGTCTTTCCTGTACATCACCATTTCAAGCACTGTTGGTTTGAGTTATCTCTGTGAGCCATACTGGCAGCTGTGGGGTTGAGGTGGCTTTGTGGCAGGCAGTTGTGCTATTTCTTCCACTTGACAAGTATAATCTTCTGCCATGTCTCTTTCCATTTGCTTCTCTTGTTACTGATGAGATGCTCAGTTTCATAAAAGCTGACATGCCCAGGGAAATTCCATGTACTCTTTCTTTTACAAAGTCTGTGCATGTAGATCTCTGAAGGCATACAGGAGATTTTTGACTTTGCATAGAACAAAGACTCCCAAATCAATTGTTAGGGAATACCTGTGGGGGAAAGAAAACACCAACAAAACCCATCCTACTTTCCTTTTGACATGTACTATAAAAAGACTGAGTTAGTGAGAAATAGCTTATGTGCACAAAATAAAAATGTACTGTATCAGCCTTTTTTCTTTGGGGATTAGCAGAATGAAAATTGATTTATTTTTGGTGGCGTTTCCTCCCCTGAGCCTAGAGAAAATCAAAACTCTAGATCGTGTCCAGGTAAGGGTTTTAAAAAATGCATGCGTGTATTTTTTTTCCTTAGTTAATATTGTTGAATTTAAGCCTTGTATTAACTAATTGCTAAGACTAAAATGTGGACTACTTCCTCATAAATTTCTATAAAAATATTAAAAATCTTATTAGCATTTAAATAAACATTGAAATAAACATAGTGTTTATTACTTAGTGCTTATTTTACTTTCCTTAATTCAGTGATCAATCACAGTCTTAGATGGAGGGGTTCACAGTAATGCAAAAATGTAGCAGCTGAGGTCTAAAACTACTTCTATGCACATGGCAGGGTGGATCACTGCTCACAAATACATGCATTTGTATATGTATGCAGATATATATATAAATAACTTGAGCTACTATCAAATATATATATATTAGTTATGATACACTCATAACTTTATGTATAAACATAAATACGTATATCCTGATTTTGATGAGAATTATTTTGATTACCATTCTGTCTTAAGACAGTTGTCAATAATTACACAAATAGGACTGTACCAGAATGGAAAATTTTTGCCTTTTCTGCAGAAGGGTTTAGAAACAATATCAAAACCCACACAGAAGTGATGAATCAGGCTTGTCACAGGAATTTTGACTCATTAGTAGGCCAGGTATACAGAAGGATGAGTGCATGTTTTTAACAAAAATTTGGTGTCATTTAAAGCCACTGTTTAAAGTATTTACTCTAACTCACTTGCTTAAGAGCACAATATTAAAATCAGCCAGGTAGGTAATGGGTAGGGTTCTCTTTCAATGACTTCTCACAGCTAAAGACTTTCACTGTCTGTGTGCACTGACCTTTCAGCAAACATAGGGTGAGCAGCCATTAAAGGTTTTTCAGGACGTTATTGGTGAGTGCAATTTTTTACTTTAATTTTCATGCTACTTTGCTTTTGACTATGCACCAGGGATATTTTTAGATTATTGATGACTGCACCATCTGGCTGTATTCTATTAATATCAGTATAACTGAGTTTTGCAAACTCTTTCTCCTTCAGTTCAAACCCTTAGGCACCACATCTTTCCACAGCTACGGCAGGTACTCCAGAGTGAATGACCTTGTTGCATTAAGCAACAGAAAGCATTTGCTCATGTTTTAAGCAGTATTTCTAACTGTGCTTTCTGACAGTTGTGAATATGGGACTTCAGAGTAAGAGGATAGAAACAGATTTCAAGGTTAATTATCTCATACCCTCAGCTCTGAATCCATCTGGATTTTGCTGAGTGCAGAGACTTGATGGCTGGGGGGGTTGTTAGGAGTGTCATGGTCCAAAGAAACTCTGAAGCACCTTGCCACTATGAAGAGCTGCAATGGGACCCTCACCAAAGAAGTTCGGTGTCAGATTTGTCAGTCAAGAGGTGGAGCTGGACATGGAGAAATTCTAGTGTTTTTCAGTCTGGTAAAATTCCTGCTTGGTCTTATACATTGACCAGCAAGCACTGCAGAGGGTCTGGGTTGAGATTTTTGTGTGCTCTTTTTGTCATGGTTTCCAACCACTCCTTTAAGAGAAGGATTCAAATATTTCAGTGCCAGTTCCATCTGGCCTACCTGTTTAGTTTTTAAGTTCTGGCTACACTACATGCTATTTTCAGTGCTTCCATAATTTTTTTTTAAAAAGCAATTCACAGAATTCCCAATGCTGTACTTTGTTTTCACTGGTAATAATGCAACCACTTAACCACAATTTTATAATCCTTAGAATTGTGATGTTTTCCTAACTTGTTTTCCTGAGACTTAATCACTGAAAGCAAAAATTTGTTGACACAAGGAGTTTTGATTCTACAATGTTGGATACCCATGAACCTAAAAACAAATGCTACTCATAAAGTGAATTGCAAATAGTGAGTGTTCTCATTCTTCTGCTCCCCATATTCTAAGGAATATTTAGAAAAAAAATAAAATGAAAAAACCTCACAGAAGCATTTGTGGGAAATTTATAGAGAGAGAAAAGTTTTATTATTGATACTGAATTTTTTTGAGAAGTATCATGAGTGATTTGCCATGCTCAACTCTGAGCAAAACCAAATATTGTAGTGGTGTTGTCACCTGTATATACCACTGTGTATCAAAGATAGAAAGCAATACTTTTTAGGGTGGTGACAACAGGACTTGAAACAAGGCTATTTCTGCTGTATGAGCTGCAGAGCAACGTCTTTTATCTTAGAGAAGGGTTTCACCAACATCTATTTAGCCACACAGGACTAACAGTTGGCTGAAAACATAGTATATGATCTTTGTCTTGGTTGTAAGCCCATGAATATAATTCTTATGGAAATTATTTTTATCTTCTCCAAAGACAAAATGTTTTGGAAACTCCCTGTGGGTTTCTTACACTGCTGGTTCATTACCTGGATTACTCCTGCTGTGTTTTAGGCTCTCACACTCTGGACTGAGTTGCTATTCTATTTCTATCTCCATTTCTTTCTTTTGCTGCCTTTTTCTTTCTCCAACCCCCATTTTTCCCCAGTGGGAAATAAATTGTTTCATATTCTTCATTTGAAGCTAAGGCTCCTTAAATGACTTCCATTGAGTTTTTCCAAATCAGGTTCCATTAGCAGAACAAAAATGAAAACAATTCCTGCTGTGGCGAGCCTTAAGAAATGGTTTGTGTATTGAACCAAGACAATGGGTGATTGACAGATAAGAATTTATGAAGCCAGCATACATACAAAAAAAATCACTTACAAATGGACTCCCATGTCTTTCCTAATGACAGCAAACAGTCAACCTTATATACCAGGTAAATAAATACTCAAGTTTAAGGATTTTGATAATGCATGTCCCCAACAATGAAAACACATGGTTAGTACTCTTTCTTGGGGTTAAAGAGGCAAAATTAATTGACTTCAGAGAATCCTAGAATGGCCCGACTTGGAAAGGACCTTAAAGATAATCTAGTTATTACTCCCATGCCATTGACAGCTTCTCTGGGCAACTTCCTCCAGTGCCTCACCACCCTCACAGTAAAGAATTTCTTCCTAATATCTAATCTAAACCAACTCTCTTTTGTTTTGAAGCTGTTGCCCCTTGTCCTGTCACTACATGCTCTTGTAAATCACCTCTCTCCATTGTTCTTGTGGCTCCCTTTAGATCCTGGAAGGCCTCAGTTATGACACCCTGAAGCCTTCTCTTCTCCAGGCTGAACAATTCAAATTCTCTCAGCCTTTCAGTCTTTCTAGACAAAATGTTGCCATTTTCTGAAAATCTGTCTTTGATATGCTTCACATAGTTACTTAAAACCTGGAGTGGCAATGTATACTAGATGACTCTGAAAAGTGTGATCTAAGCTTTATGAAATGCTACAGTTTTTCAACTAACAGATAATCTATTAAAATTGCAATCATCAAAAATATGTGTGGGATTTTTAAAAGCCATTTAAAGTATTTGTTTGGTTCCTTTCTATTTATTTTTCCTTTTTTTTTCTTTTTTTTTTTTTAAATCAAATGAGAATATAGTATTGCAGGTGGAGATCAGCATTTGAATAGGAAAGGAATTAAATCTGAAAGGAGTGAGTAGGCTTTTCGGTCCAGAGGGTTCACACTCATTGTCATGTCAATTACACCATCCCACAAAATATTCCCATGGGAACCTCTGAGTAGGGTATCACAGACCCATTTATCTTTCGTAGGCAATGAACAGTTGCAACTGCCATAGATTTAGAGGAAGAAGAAAACCCGCAGCATTTCATGGAACAGACCCTTTCATTCACATTCTTTCCGCCCAAAAGTGTAAACTATTATCTACTGTGTTTTGGTTGCTTGTTACTGGACTTGTCAATTCCACCTGAGCATCTGGAGAGACTCGAATCTTAGCATTCAAAGTCAGCCTTTAATTACAGACAAGAAGGAGAGAAGTGTGATGCTGCAAGAGGGGCTCATGCAGCTCTTCTACACCACAACTGCATTTTATTCAGGTAACTGAACTACTCCAGCTTTTCACAGGGAGCTACTCTACACTCTGGTAGTGCTACTACTGAAAGCCATTTGAAAAGATGCCCTTCTCTTTCCTTGCTCCATTTCACTTCACCAGGCTTTAAATGTAATTCTTTTGTCTCTGATTTCCCTTTAAAAGTTTACAGCCATATTGATGCTTGGAAGAAGTTAGGCAACTGGAACAGATAGAGTCTTCAGCATATATTATGGAAGGATTAGGCCATTATTGAAAGGAAAGCCTAAACAGCAGGGAGGAAATTCTTGTACTTATAAATCCAATGTATCTTGATCACCTCAACCACTTTGATCTACACCTGCTATATGTAGCAGAACTGGAGGACAAACCTTTTTTCTTTGTAACACCGTGGGAGGGGATGACTCTCTGCAAAGAAGGTGTGCACCTATAGAGATGCTCTGAACTCTGAGCTTTGGCACAACTTTTACAACATCCTCCCATTTACTACATAAAGTGATTACAGCTGGTTTTGTACATCCCATACGTGAGATTTTATGAGAAACCCCACCTGGCTGGAAAAAACAGGATGAAGTGGAGACAATTTACTTCTGTGGACTTGAAAACTTCAATGTCAAACAAGGTTGAGCTGTCACATATAAATATTCCCATGATTAGGGAGGACTATGTTATGTCTTAATTTGGGATTTGGGAAGCCTTCATTCTAGCCAAGTCTTTCTGGAGGATGTCCTAAACTCCATAGCAAGTATTTATTTCAACTAATTACAGACAATCTGGTCTGGAGAAAATGAGTATTAGTACAGGACTGAAATGCAATAGAAGACACATATGAGCCTCTATACAACATTCCCACTTTCAAAAAGCATCAGAAATTTTTGTTCATTATCTGAAAAGGAATCTCAAGTCACCTGACAATATAAGTAGCCCTTCCTTCAAACTTCGAAAGCCACAAACCCCCCAAGCTTCTGGCACTCATCATCTTGTTCCTTTTGAAAATTTTCTGTGATTCTTTTTCTGATGATAAATATAAGCTCACAGAATGAAAACAAGGCAAACAGGGGAGTGTCCCTGTTTCAAGTGGAAAGCATAATTATGTGCATTCTGCAAACTTCAGGTTGTAGTGTAGGATCTATAAAAAGCCCATCCAACAGATATGAAGGAGTTATCCTAATCTGGGAGTATGACCCTCATCATGACTTCTGCTTCTGTGCAAGTGTGCTTGGACACAAACTGCTAATATTTTTAAAGTCTACGGTCTATTAATTTAGGAAAAAATGACTGTGACAAAAATAGAAAGACAAAAATACCACTTGCTCTTGAAAAAATCCATTGGAAATTAATTTTATACTACTCAAATACTTTCTACTGAGTTAAACCCAAAGTAAGCACTGGTGAGACCCCACTGCAGTGCTGCATCCAGCTCTGGGGTCCCCACCGCAGGAAGAACAAGAACTGTTGGAGCAAGTTCAGAGGAGGCCACCAAGATGATGAGAGGGATGGAGCACCCCTCCAATGAGGAAAGGCTGAGAAAATTGGGATTATTTGGCCTGGAGAAGAGCAGGCTTCAGAGTGACCTAATTGCAGACTTCCAGTGTCTGAAGGGAACCTACAAGATGGAGAAAATCTATTTACAAGGGCATGTGATGACAAGATAAGGGGGAATGGATTCAAGTTGAGAATAGTCTCTGGTGTAGTGAAAGGTGTCCCTGTCCATGGCAGGGGATTGTAACAAGATCATCTTTAAGATCTCTCCCAATATGAGTGTAAGGAAAGATATCTAAAAGCAAGTCACAGACTAGTGTTTTATTAGTCTTGCAGTTGTAGTATATTACATGAAATGTCAAAAAAATGTTAAAGATAACAGTTGACTACAGCATCCTAATAAAACTTCAGAACAAAATTTTAAGAAATTTTTACAAATCTCATCAGAGTGCTTACTGTAGCCCATTACATAAATCCTTCTAAGAGTAGGTAATTTACATGCACAAATAATTACATTGAAGGAAGTGAAGCAATAAAGTTTAAAGCACCAGATCTAGGAACACTATTGTTTCCTCAGGCAGGCTGGTACTAAAGGCTCCTAATTGTGCTTAGGATAAGGGCGGGCCATAGAATGCCACAAGTGGGGATAACAAAGGATTACCCATCTGACATAAAATTCTGAAACATAAGGCACAATCTCCATTTTGCTGTCCAAGTTTTATCCTGAACTTACTCGCTTTAGTTTACTGAATGGACACAGAGTTTTTCTGCTATAAGGACATCCACATTTTTTGTTTATAAAAAAATAAGGGTAGTATCTATATGTTGTAATGCTAGAGCATGGTGCATTTCATTTACTTTGTGCAATGAAGCTGTATACATTCCAAAAGCACAATGCTAATAATCTAAGAACATTCATACTACAACAGTGAAAGGTGGATAAAGATGTATTTCATTACCAGGCAGGAGAATTTTTTCAGCATTCTTTAGCTGATCTGCAGAGTCCTTTATTGAGATTTGCATTAAGGTTGTCATCTTACCTTTAATGCAGATCCTCATCATTGAGTCAATTTTCTGCGCCCCCCCCCCGCTTTCTTTCTCCCTTTTTCTCAAATATCCTGAAAATAACCTTCAGCTTCTTTAAAACATAAAGCTTTGGGTTTTGGAGAAACAATAATGAGCCAATAAACCCAATTTGGAGGCTGGTTAGTACCACATAAATTAATTTCCCTGCTAAATGATCAGAGTCACATCCACCTTTTTCACTGCCATCTGCCTCACAACAAAGTTGGCACTGTACTCCTTTGAGAGGTGGACTGTAAAAGTGTCATTTAGGAAAGGCTCATTAACAAAATCCTTTCTAAGTTCCAGTTTTCCTGTTCCAGGGTAATGATCACAGGCAGCATATATATACTGTTAGCAGGAAATAGTCAAATGTCCATATGGCATGCACTTAAATAAATAATATTAAAAAAAAAAAAAAAGAAAGTAAATTGAATGTGTGTATGTATCTATGCAAATATTCATTTTCATGGATTTTCCCATGTAGCTGATCACAACAATTCTGCTAGCTGTTAGTTCTGCCTATGAAGGAGCAGCCCCTGCCAACTGGGGTATTTCCCACTTGCTTCTGGACTATATAAACAAGCCCTTTGCCACACCAATAAAATGGCACTGGAGAAAACCACTTTTCCTGAGCTTGCTCTTAATTCCACCTCCCCCTTCTGATGTGTGACAGACATTCAGAGTCACTCACTCAGCCATCTGATTTAGTACCTTACCAAGTGTTGTAAAGCAGGAAACCACCCAAACATGATTGATAAATTCTGATTAAAAACATAGTTCTGGAATTTTTTACTTGTTGTGAGTACACGTACCTGGAGACTAAGATTTTCTTTATATTGAGAAGCCTGCAGTGAAGGAAAGGAAGTCTTAAATTTAGACAAGTACTTTAATTTTGTTTGTCCAGTAATGAAAAACATAGGGTGACAAAACTGATTCATGGGACAGTAGAGTAATACGTTTTTCCATGTGAAGGAGGTAAGGAAGAAGTTGAATACTCAAGTTAAAATGTAATTTTATGTGTTTTGCTTTTATGGAGCAGAGTCAGAATTAAGCAGTTCCACTAAATGGGGTTTTACTTGCAATGAAGTTATTTTGCAGTTAATGGTGCTGTTCCTTCCTGGGCAGAGGTGCCAGTGGGCCATGAGCTTTCAGAGAGGGGACCAGCACCAACGTGATATACAAACATCACGTTATTTTGTTCTCTTTCACTAAATGTCCTACAGCTTGCTGTTTGTACATACAAAGTGTAGCAGCTTTTGTTTATTTTCAGAAATAAGATGTATTTTTTTCTGCAAATTTTCAAAACCTCCATTTTGCCCCCCTTAACACTAGCTCCAAATCCTGAAGTAGCAATAGTAATTACAATGTTCTCGCCTTTCTAAACAACTGGAAAAGACACCATTAAAATAGTCTCCATAACTTTCTATCTTATTAAGTATAATTAGATTCTTTAGTATTATTTTTCCCTTTAGTACTTATTTCATCTGTTTTGGTTTATTAGGTTCTAGGGAGATCTGTGTTTTAAGAAATGATTTTCAATGAATCTACTTAAGAAACTCATCAGACAGTTTAAGCAACAAAACACAGTAGCAGTAACCACGAGCCAAAGTTCACTTCAAAGAAGCTTTTGAAACCACACTGTGTATTTCTAATCTGCTTTCTGTCCTCAAAATTGAATCTGAATTACTTGAGTGTAAATTAAAAACAGCAAACTATAAGACTGCAAAGTTCAAACCTACCCCACAGAATTACTGTCTTTCTTTCAGATCTATTGTCTCCCTAAATTTAGAAATAATTGAAAACTTCCTTTTTCTCCACTGAATATTAGCACTGCCAGCAGATCATCCAGTAAACTCATTATATTAAATCTTTAATTCACCTTTCTCAAGGCCACAATGATACTAGAAACTCCAGAGTACGTGTATATTGCAGTATGACAACACCAACATTAGGTTATAACAAATCCAAACTATCTCCATATCTCAGATGCAGTAAACAGAAGAGGCAGAAGCTTCTGTTTGCTCCTCCCAGTAGCTCTGGCAGTTCTTCTCTATTTCATCATTCTGGAGATCAGTGCAGGTTTTCTGTTCATTATAGGAGAACATTCTTGTTCTCACCATGTCTTCACAGCAACCTGCCTCTCAGATCCTGAAACCATGGATATGCCTGTTTTGAGCAAGGAGAGTTTGCTTAAAAATCATCACTGGCACTATTGCTAAACACTAGCAATAGGACTGGGGTGGGCACCTTGAGGTCTCTTCAGTTTGGTTAGGTCCAAAAACTGGCAAAATAATTGTCCTGCATTTTCCAGAAATTCCAAATAATTTCCATGTGAATGAAGTTCAACTGAAATCTCTGGACTTCCCACAGCTAGTTTCTGTTTCTCCATGTGAATTATGGAGTTCTCCAATGTCACAAAAATGGAAATTAACCCTGGGGAAGAAAACTCTGTGTAGGTTTCTGTCTGAACCCATAAAGAAAATGTGAAAATTACTTTCAAGTAACAAAAGGTAGCTTTTTTACAGGAGAAAGCATAGACATGCATCTCTTCATGGTCACCTCTTGGTTAAATGCTGGGTGCTTGAGAGCTCTTTGCTACCTGGCCGTACTGCTGAGCCACATTTCCTCCTCTAAGGAACAGGGCACGCTGCACTTCTTAAGAAAGTTTAAAAATACATTTTCCTGGGGTTTGTGGTTGAGTTTGAGTTATAGGAAACATTCTGCCAATGTTTTAAAATAACTGCTTGCCTTTCTCTTATTTCTATCCTCAACATCTTACAAACACAGCCTATATTTCACTCCTGTTTTGCAACTTCAGAGCCATTTCACAGCCAGCTAAAAACATATATTTACACTGGTCATTAAAACACTGATCAGAGTACCCAAAATCCCAGTTTGTCAAGAGAACATTAATCTGGTCAATTTTCCACCTTGTATATGATCAAAAGAAGCAGAATTCTGCAGGCCAATCATGCAAATAAAATTATGTGCACAAGGCACTCTGTTAGTATTATCACTACAGACATTCTGTGCATTCATATAAGGCTATTTTAATGTGTTTCTGGTGCATCCTACCTTTTTATAGACATGGTTGCTGATTTTAAAACAAAGACATTTTTGTTAGCTTGCTAAAAAACAAACCTAAAGCTTGGAAATATAACAACTATTTCTGTGTACATATTTTTGCCACAAATACAAATTCTTTTAAGGTACATCACTTGGTATTCTGCAGATGAAAATGAGCCTGGTCTTTGCATATTTTCAGCTGACTGGATGCAAATCTTTGAAGATGCAGAAGTTACATAACAATATTTAAGATGACAATATTTAATATTTGTAAAGCTTGCAAGATTTATTAACCTGACCGCAGCACCATGTAAAATGTGGCTCTGCCATTTCTTATTTTGTTTTGAGCATATCCAGACATGAGACACCCCGGACACCTACATTTTGAAATCCAGCTGTGAATATACAATGCTCAGAGAGAAGGAAGGCAAAAACAAGTCCACTCTAAGTTGTTGTCTGCTCAGTTTCTACAGTCAACTGACTTCAGCAAAACAAGAAGCAGGATGAAGCTGCAGAACATGAACCTGTTCCCTTCTTCTGGAGCACAGTGAAAGGCTGCAGTGACTGCCACCAAGAAGGACTAGAGATAAATTTTGGGACTCTTNAAACACTCTCAGAATAATAAAGGAGTTATATATATATATATATATATATGCATTTAGAAGCCAGTTTATTTCTGAACAGATGCTAGAAGAGCATACTTTTAAATCTGAGAAAATTCAAAACAAAAAGGGAAGACAGAAGATAGTTTGAGGGTGTTCCAGTTCCAAATATCACAGCAGAGGCAGCCTTCACATCCAGTCTGGGTTTCAAACTCACAACTCAGTGACTTTTCAAGTGCCCACACTGCCCTCTTTCAAACCTTAGGGACGGGTGATTTTTAGTCCATCTCCTGTTTTAGCTGTGATTTTGATGTTCTCTTCAGGAGCCACCCACCCATGTTTGCTGTGCTGTTTCCTTGCTGGATCTTCCATTTATCCTTCTGTCTGCCCTGTTCTTCACTTGTGAATCCTCCCTTCTCTGACCATGTCCACGAATTTCTGGGGAAGGTGGCAACTCCAGAAGGCAGAGAAAGACTCAGAGTGTAAAGCTATGACAGGGCAAAGAGACTTCCTTTCCATTGACCTGCCACGCTTTTGAATGAAATTAGCTGACAAACTTCTGATATACTGATACACTCCCCATATATCCTAAAAATCCTCTAAATCTTATCATAATGCACCTTTAAAAGTAAAATTAAAAAGGAAAAAGAAAAAAGAGAAAAAATTCAAAAAGATGTCTAAGATGATACAAAATTACAACAAAGCTTAATGTAGCTGAGCAAATGTGCCATGACAGTATGTACTGGTACACCTAAGAGATTCCTTCTCAGCTGGAGCAGAGAACAAATGGAGTGAATAGGCAGGCAGAAAAAGCAGAAGATAACTCCTTTACAAGCATCATTACATTCCTCCTCTCCCCCACACACGTGCACTCTAAAGCAGTGATTGCTGGGCTGTGCTCATGTCAGGCTCTGCAGGTTGAAGCTTGCATGTGTGCACATCCCACACATGATACCAGGTCCCTGGTGCACAGGACATTTCCTATGTGCCTCATTCAGCATTTCAGTGGTGCCTACTCAGCATTTGACACATCAGTGCCCTGCTGAGCATTCTGTTTATGCCATCTGGAGCAAGTTCTAGGTCATATCACCAAGGCAAGTCATCTACACCAAGCCCTACAGCTCTGGCCTCAGACAAAGAAAAACCACAACAAACAACCCAAATAAAACTTTCAAATCCATTGGAAACCAGCTCAGGTTTACCAGGTGTAAGGACATGGTCTTAAGAACAATGTTCCATGAATAGAAGACAGCTCATCTGTTTAACAGGTATGTCTGAGAAAACTTCTTTTTAAACTGTGTGACTGAGAACTGTGTCTGAGAAAAGACTGAGATCCTGCTTCACACATCTGGGCGCATTTTTTACACCTGTATTCTGACCAAAGCAAAGCCATCCAGGACTGAAAATAATATACCTGCTGGATGTGGGCTGATCCTTGCTGCTGAAGCAAGCCCTGAGGGGCAGGACTGAGTACTGTAAGAGTAGCACTGAGCAGGGATCCACACACCTGCCTGGCTTCAGGCACAGGTTTGCTGCAGCTCAGCTGGCTCCTGGCACTGACTGAGCACAAACACCACTGCCTGCTCCCTGTCGGTCATACCCAGAGAGAATCTGGCTTGCTTAATACAGAATAACAGAAGCCAAGAGAACATAGAACATTTGTCTTCTAAATATATAAACTATGTAAACTCTGGGGACAAACATCTGCTTAAGTTTAAAATTAACCTTTGATCAGAGACAGGCGTAGTCTGAGCTCCAAGATAACTTGGATATAAACACATGCACAGTGAGGGTCTGGAACAGCCTTTTGGTGGGAATTGCAGACAGCTGTGGAGGGGAAGGCAGGAGAGCACAAAAGGAGGACAAAGCTATATTAAAGCTGTTTATGGACTGTAATTAGGGGTGAATCAAAAGCTGTGAAGGAAAAACAAGCAAACAACCCAAAGCAACTGTAAAACCAAGAAGAAAGTAAAAAAAGATGGTAATGGCTAAGGTAACAAAATACCAGCCTATAACTGTTTATGGTCTGCCTGCTATAATAGATATATTTTGCTGGGATTGGAAGCCTAAAGTCAGAGAGATACAGAACTGGTGATTGCATAAATGTCAGTCTGTGTAAGTGTGTGAGGAGCCAATGACTGTGCAGGGAACAAGTTATTCAGATGCTGCTGCTACTCAGGAAAATGTGAAGCTTATTTGGCTAAGAGGTAAAGATGGTGTTTCCTGTGTACACATGATGGCACCAACTATGTCACTATTCTAAAATCATTGTTTCTTTTGATTATTCAGGGTTCTATTGCCTTGAAAAATTTCAGTGGTTAGTTTGCAAATATCTGATTTATGCTTTTTTTTGTTTGTTTGTTTGGTTGGTCTGGATTAGGTTGGGTTGGGGTTTCGGGGTTTGGGGATTTGGTGGGGTTTGGTTGGTTGGTTGGTTTTGGCTTTGTTTTGTTATTGCTGCTGTTGTTTTCTTGAGGTAAAAGCTTGAATTTTGTTGTGTGAGGGAAATAAATCAGTTAGGGCAATAGCTACTCTGAGCATCTTGTTCTCCCTTACAGTTTTGAGGATCAGTCAGGAAGATCACCATCTCTCTCCCAAAGACACAGGACATACACAGGGAAAGAAATTCAGTAGGGATAAATGTGGGGAAGGGAGAGCTGCTGCTCTTCCTGTTGTGTTAAGATTTTACTTGTTTTGGACTTATTTTTGCTGGTGGTGAATTTTGGGTTTTGCTGCTTGGGATTTTCTTTTTTTTGTTTGACTTCTTGATGTAGCTGCACTAGCTGTAGCTAGTGGCTCAAAAAATGAGTGAAGGGGTTACCTCTGTAGATGCTCTATTGAGTTACCACTGAAGGCCTCCAGGACATCCCAATAATCAACTTACAGCAGGGATCATGATCCTCAGAGATCATGATCCTCTATTTGGCCTTTCTGTGATGGAAAGACAAACACTCTGTCAGTCCTGCTGACTTCTGCAGTTAACCCAGCGCTTCCTAGATGGTAGTGGCTTGGTTTTGGTTTCTTTTCCCTGAAATATATCACCATTATGTATGTCTGTGATAAAATATATTACCCTTGACTGGTTAAGTGGTCCTCTCTGATTCTCCGTATAGATGTATCGTGACATTGAACCACCAGGTACTGAAGGTGTAGTGCTCAGATATTAGAATGGTAGGGAACTTAAATAACTAGAAAGATCCCTGATAAATTATACACTCTGCAGACAAACCCCTGCCAAATTCTATTCAAACAGCAAAGAGATAATGTGAATATGACTCTAATGAAGGAAGGCTAGAGTTGCCATAATGCATGCAGGTGCAATTGCTCCAAATCTCTCTTAAAATCCATTTTCCTGCCAGTGCTCATTCTTCCTTTAAACAGAAGTTAATACTCTGCTGACATTACTGAACTCCATCATGCTCATTATCTCAGGCTAGCATTTAGATCAGGTTTTTGGAGGTGAAAGACCAATTCATTAACTCTATTGTGTCACTCAATGACTTCCTGTGGAGAGACCATAAGTCAGAGGGGGTGTCACTGCTGGAAGATAAAAGACAGCTATAAAGTAGGAAGACAACTGGTATAATTCACAAAAATGAGGAAAAAAATTACTCTATAGCCTTTAATTTCTATTCATAGTTCAGGTTTTAAGTATGTTATTTAGATAACAGATATGGAATGGAAGAGGTTATTGGTTCATTATTTGTTTTTGATTTAAAGGAGAAAATTAATATAAGTAACAAGACAATAATCCCTGTAAAAAAAATAAATGGGTGCTTTAAAGCCAGATGTGTTGAAATGAAATGCTCATATACATTAATTTGTCTTGGCTTAAAGGGAAAAAAAGTGTTTGGAAAATTATTACTTTGTCAAAAAGAAAGTATTATGAAATTGTTTTAATTGTTGATAAAGAAAGAAATGGCTGCCAGGAATCAAACTCCACCTATTTGATTAAAATAAAATCTCCATCCTGTTTCTTAAGGTCAAAGAAAATGTTTATTTTTAGAATACTCTCTGTCATATTCTAAAATATCTTTTCTCTCTGAAAAAAAGAAAAATTCTCTCTGAAAGAATTTTCTAGGACTATTATATAGAAAGTCGTTTCCTACTGCTACTTCTTGTGACTGAACATAAAGTTTCTCAGTTTGCACATGGGAAATAAACAAACAAAAAATATTTCATGTGCTTTTAATTTAATTTTTTGTAGAAAATTTTCAAGTACGAGACTTTGTCAGTGTAATTAACAACTACTCTATGTGAAGAAGCAGTGTCAAATAAGGAATGCCTTTGCCAGAGAGCTTTGCAGCCTCTATTCAGCTTCCCTCTACCTGTTCCTCAATAAAGCTGTGGGACATTATAGAATCATAGAATGGTTTGGCTTAGGAAGGGACCTTAAAGATCATCTGGTTCCAACGCCCTTGCCATTGGCAGGGACACCTTCCACTAGACCAGGTTGCTCAGAGCTACACCCAACGTGGCCTTGAACACTGCCAGGGATGGGGCATCCACAGCTTCTCTGGGAGAAGCTGGGCAACCTGCTCCAGTGCCTCACTATCCTCACAATAAAGAATTCCTTCCAGATACCTAATTTAAACCTACTCTCTTGCAGCTTAAAGCCATTTCCCCTTCTCTTATCACTACCAGACCTTGTAAAAAGTCCCTCTCCAGATCTCTTGCAGGCCTCCTGCAGGCACTGGAAGGCTGCTCTAAGGTCTGCAAGACCTTTTGCTTCTCCAGTCTGAAGAACCCCAAACATCTCAGCCTTTTCTCATAGGAAGATCCTTGGTGCGGCTCGCTAGGCTGTGAGAAGCTCTGCGGGAGACGCGGGGCGGGGGTGAAGCAGGGAGGGGCCGGATGCGATCGTTAACAGCATCAAACAGCACGATCTGTAACAGCGTCCCACACCCCGATCTGTGACAGCATCCAGCAGCCGCGGGCGGAGCGCAGCCCGGGTGCTGCAGTGCCGCCGCTCGCCGGCAGAGGGCGCGCGGAGCCGGCCACGGCGGCCGCGGTTGAGTCCCTCCCTGCCTTACTGAGGCCTAGGGAAAGAACCCTTGTAGGGAAACGCCAACATCGAAACATCTAAACATATCGCAGCACGTTCTTGTACTTCCGCGCCTTTTGGTAAACTCCCTCCTTCAGCTGATGGCACTGGGATTTCCATCAGCTAACACTGGCTGAGGACTGGGAGCAAACACGAAACCAGCAGCTGTTTATCAGTCACTGCATGAAAAGCAACAGCACCACTCTTACAACTTTTAAGGTCTCGAACTATCAAAAAAAAAA